>JAJIYU010009769.1:0-16691 GCA_030144865.1 Tinospora cordifolia | reverse complement strand
TTTACAGCAACAACATGGCAGCTCCTTCGGTCCACGGTGAAGATAGCAGCCTCCTCTTCATGCTACACACGACTTCTTTTTCATTCTCCTGTTTTATTCATTCAGATAACGTCGGAAAGCTTCCTTCATAAGCCGAATCCACCGCCAATAGTTCCCTTCTTCTTACTTCTACAGGGTTCGGTCCGAATTTTTTTTTTTTTTTATGATTACTTGAACCCCTATCTTTATATTATAAAATGTATGTATTTGATAACTATATGTATTCTTTATATTATTTTTTTTTCTGGTGATTTATTTATTTCAAAATTCTTTTATCGTCGTGTTTGCCAGCATCGCAACATTTTCATTTATTTTCTTCAACCACAATTTCTAAGTATTTATTTAATAATTGTTATTTCTTATTCTATTTATCGCTATTAATTTACTAAAGATACTTTATTTTATTTATCAAATTATTTGCTCGCAACGTGGCACGCTCGCGAAGTTACGGGATGTTACAATTCATATGTTATGCATACGTTATACCGCATTTTTATATCAAAAATCGAACAATTTTTATCCTTACATTATTCATATATTATTCTTGCATTATATCATTAGTTGTATTATTTTATGATTATTCATATGTTATACATTCTTTATACCAAGTTTTATTCACATGTTATCCCCGCATTTTTACCAAAACAACCGAACAATTTTATACTCGTATTATTAAGTTATTATTCTTGTATTATACCATTCTTAAAGTATTTATCTTTTGCTTGGTATGTTATACTTCTACCATTACTTACATTATTCTATAACTATTTATATGTTATGCATACATTATACCTTATTTTATTCACATGTTATCCCTGCATTATTCACATGTTAAACCCACATTTTTGTATCAACAATCGAATAATTGTTATACTCGCAATATTCATATATTATTCTTACATTATAATACAAAAAAATATAAAAAGAAAAAAAACCAGTTCCCGCCCTAAAAAAAAATCACGCGGGGATCCTCATCTTCTTCAAAGTCACTATTGTTCGATCATCTCCTTTGTGCGTTTAAGTTCTTCGATTTTTACTGCTCATCTTTCTTCTGTTAATCTTCTTATTGTTCTTCTTTGGGTATTTAAGAACGAAATATCTGCTTCTGCATTTGGAACAAAATTTCTGCTTATAACGGTTGGTATTCTTCTTTGTGCATTTCATTTCATCGATCTTCTTTGTTTGTCGTTCTTCTATTAATCTTCATTTGTTGTTGTTGTTCTTCTTCTTTGGGTAGTTGGGAATGAAATATCTACTTCTGCATTTGGGAACAAAATCTTTGCTTGTAACGATTGGTTTTCTTCTTTGTGCATTTCAGTTCATCAATCTTCTTTGTTTGTCTTTCTTATGTTAATCTTCATTTGTTTTTGTTGTTCTTCTTTGGGTAGTTGGGAACAAAATATCTACTTTTGCATTTGGGAACGAAATTTCTACTTGTAATGATTGGTCTTCTTCTTTGTGCATTTCAGTTCATCGATCTTCTTTGTTTGTCTTTCTTCTGTTAATCTTCATTTGTTGTTGTTTTTCTTCTTTGGGTAGTTGGGAACGAAATATCTGCTTTTGCATTTGGGAACGAAATCTCTGCTTGTAACGGTTAGTCTTCTTTGTGGATTTGGTAACTGTTGTTGTTCTTCTGTTATTATTATTATTATTATTATTATTATTATTATTATTATTATTATTTTCTTTTTTGGTTGTTCTTGTTGTTGTTCTTGAATTTCTGTCTAAGTTTATATGCTTGGATTGTGTATTAAATCCTACTTTTTAATTATATGATAGTTATTTATTGCATCTAAAGTAATTAGTTAATTTATTTGCATTTTGTATCAACAAGCATATTATATCTTCTATAGCCACTATGACAAAAAAAAAGCTTTAGAAGCTGGTGAAGTAAGTATTTTATTTTCAATAATATTCATAATGATGCATTTTTGGTTAAGTTTATGTAAATATTATAAGACAACTAATTCTATATATATAAATGCATTTTTTTCAAGTCCTCTAAACAAGCAGAGAAGAGAGCGAAGAAATAATGGACAGCCATGTTGGTTGTAATGAATCATTCTGAAAATGAAGGTGTGAGACTGTCTAATGAGGACTCCAACTCACCAAGATCATCACCTAAAATAGAAAGTAGTACAAAAGCAACAGAGACTGATAGCACGACAACAAAGAAGCATGGACCCACTAGGATGGGTTTGGTTTTGAGACATGCTCCTAAAATGGAAGTTGAGTTTAATGAAAGAGGGCAGCCAGTGTCAACTAATTCTGAGAAGCTATCATCTTACATTGGTGTAATTATGCGAGAGCACGTGCCTATAGTAATTAAAGGTTGACATCATGTGGCTCCAAAAATTAAATAACAACTTTGGAGGTTAATTGAGGTATGTGTATAATTGAATTATTTATTCTTAAGAGATTCTAATACTTTATTTGTAGAAATTCTTCAATTTATCCTTTTTTTGTGCAATCAGACAAGATTTGTAGTTGACAAGTCTAAGAAGGCTATGATATTGCAAAAGATAGGACACAGATAGAGGCAATAGAAGTCCAAAGTTTTTACAAGAATTAGAGAAGCAATGAAAAAAAGATAGAAACTTTGTAAACAAATATCTTAAGCCTAGCAATGTGATGTCTCCTAAAGAGTGGAATATTTTTGTTGAAGAAAGATTATCCAAAGAGTTTCAGGTTTGTTGTGTGTTTCTTATATATATACTTTAAATTTGAACCATCTCTTCTTTTTCATTATTATTAATATATTCATTTTATTAGGCAACAAGCAAAAAGTTTAGTAAAATGAGGAATAGTCAAAAACTATTGCACACAATGAGTAGGAAGGGCTATGCTCGTTTGGAGCATAAATTGGTAATGGTCTTGGCACGTACTTCATTTTAGTTTTCCTCTTTGTATTTTTACATAAGCATATATGTTGTAAATGTTACTATTTTTCATATTTTAGAAAGAGGCCAATGAAAATTCAGATTCAGTTGCAAGAGTAGATATGTGGACAAAGGGTCATTTGAGAAATGCAGGAAAAGATTAATGACGTTAGTCAATCTACCACCAATTCAGTCGAGAGAGATAACTTAAGAGAGGATGCCATTACTAAAGTATTAGGACCTGAGTGTCGTGGGCGAGTTCGAGGTCTTGGATTTGGGGCAACACCTTCAAAGGTTGACGCTCAAATTCAAAGTAATGGAAAAGTAAAGGTCTTCGAGAATATAATTCAAGCTCAAGCAGAAAGGATAGATACTCTTGAAGAAAAATCAAAGAAAATGGATACACTCGAAGAAAGAGTTGAAGCATTGACTGCCATGCTCTTAATGCAATCTCAATAGGTTACAACTAGGCTTAAAATTTTCTTTACAGTTTAATTTATTACTTAAATTTATATAGTGAAATATATTTTATGATATGGTTTAACAGCTTCAAAGCCCAAGTGGAAGAGACATGAATATGATACATTTGAAAGCTCAAACACCACAAGTAAACTATGTTTTGAATCCAACTTTGATTATAAAATTTTATTTTTATAATATTTATATTATCTTTAATTTGTTTATATATTATGTAGTCAGAACAAGGTAGCAAGCCCACCCAAAAAAAATTGCCTCCTGAGAATGCTAGATGCGAATTATTGAATTGGCATCCTGAAAATGAAAGAGACGAAGAAGTTGTAGCAGTAGGAAAGATTTCTTCTACAAATCCTAAGGCTAAAGTTTATGGCCTCCCACTAGGCTTTGATTGTTGGAAAGTTGGGTTGTAAAGGTAGTGAATGAAGATGTTGATTTATATAGACCAATATCAGAAATTCATTACTTGAGTGATGCTGTTAGAAATACAATTGCTTGGCTAAAGAAGTACATAAGACTATTGTAAATAATAATTACACTTTTTGATGGATTGTATATATGTATGTTTGATGGATTGTATATATGTTTGATAGATTGTATATACTAAATGAGGCATTTGAAATAATATAACAAATGTTTAATAATGTTTATTTTATATTATGAATTTACAGATACAAGTAAATATATACAATATATTGTAGTAAACTATTTTTACGATTAAAAAAAAATTGATGCGTATGACAACGTTCAGTTTTCGTTGTAAGATACATGATATAACAACGTGCAGACAATTGTTGTTGAAATACTACAACTTTCACAACGAGCACATGCATGTTGTTAAGTAATGGACATACAACAACAACCACCTGACCGTTGTTGAAAGGTTAAAAGGATAGGGTTTTCCATAACATTCGCCCGTTGTTATAACACATCTACAACAACAAGCATTATGACCGTTGTTGAATATGTGTTAAAAGATCAAATCATTTAACAACATGCGAACGTTGTTATAACCTCAATTTTAGAACGATACACAATGCATTACAACAACAAGAACGTGACCGTTGTTAAAGGTTAGGGTTTCTACAACGTGCGCCTGTTGTTATAACATCTCTACAACAACAGGCATAATAACTATTGTCGAATATGTGTTAAAAGATTGAATCATTTAACAATGGGCAAACGTTGTTGTAACCTCACTGTTAGACCGATATACAATGCATTACAATAGCAGGCTCATGACCATTGTTAAAAATACTCGGTCGTTTAACAACACCCAAATCGACAACATCACCATGAACGTTGTCGTATGGGTATAACAACGAACATTGCACATTGTTGTAGGTGCGATTTCTTGTAGTAATGTAAGGCACGCATGGCAAGGAGCAAAGGCACAAGACAAAGGAATGCTAAAGTGAGTGTGATTACTGTACACTCTACTATTATTTGGGTTTTAAGTATCAAACATGATGCTTGTCTAATTTAAAAATAAGCACTTAGGAGCACGTTTGGATTGTTCTTGTGTGACTATTAATTGACTGAGTGATGGGATTACATGTTGATTGTTTTATATTTGTGGTGATCACATGCCTAGATGACGAAAAGGATGTTAGTTATAGTTAAGTCACATGATTGTTTTATGTATCTACTTTACATGTACCATGAAGTGATATTTGTGATGAATGATTTTATTATATGATTTGAGATGGAATGTGAAATTAAAGAAGATTAAATTAAGACTTTGAAACCCCACGTATTGGGGCAATAACCAGCCTTTAGGTGTCATCGTGGGTGTCCCTACCCAAGCTGACTACAACAGTTGATTGCATCTTTTAACAGAGACTCATTGCAGACCTTTCTCCTTAGATCGTGGTCCTAAAAGGTAACCGACCTTCGGGCATTACCCCTAGATTCGCTCTGGGACCACACAGAGACACTAAGAACAGGGCTCTTTCGGACTTGCATATGACAAAATAATCAACAAGGTGTTTGAAACGCCTTAATATAATGAAAATGTTTACATGTTTTGTATTTTGGTTTGAACAATACTAGAGATGTTCTGTATGATCCATTAGGCTTTCGAGCTTACCCCATTTTCTTTTTTAGGTGAAATTTGATGCAGTGCGAGTTGACCATCTCTAGGCAACTCCTATTATTTTGTTGAAATCTCTCTAGGAGGTTGTTAAATATATTTGTAAATAATATCTTTTTTTTGTATTTCATTTGAACTGGGCCTTTGCCCCTTTCTTTTGGACTGATCATTTCATGCATGATTACATGTTTTAAGTTTATTTTGGAAATCCTTGGGGTGTTTAAGTGTTAAATTTGAATTTTCTCATTTACCTATGATTTAAATGTTTTGACAGATTTCTTCGCACATTGATTGTTCTAAACTTGAGCATTTAAACCCCATGTTCTTTTATGAAATTTTACTAATCAATTTCATTTACTTATAAACTATCATTTCCAAAGATATCATGTATATTTTAAATTTATTTTGTCACATATTTGAAAGAAAGGCTTTGAAGCATGAGATGGACAGAATGAGAAGGAACTACATGGCCTCCGGCTCAATGACCTGAGTCTGGCGTCTCCCGCAGAATGGGTGCGCCGTCTCTGCACGTAACCCCAACGACTCATCACGAAAAGAAAGAAACCAAGAGTCGAGGTCTCATAAGGTTGGTATCAGAGCTTAGGCTTTAGATGCCTTGGGCAGGAAAAAAATTTTGCAATGTTTTTGGGTAAATGGATAGAGGTCATTATTAAGTGGCTAGATTTCCAAAAAAGGTTAGAGTGATGCCAGCGTGCCTGAGTTGTTATTTGCAAATGGGACGCAAGTACTAAGGGGTGTCCTTGATAGTCTGATCTCTTCTTGGGGAGGTACCCCTGAGGGTTTGATGCCCTTCTTTGGGAGGAGTGTCCCTGATGGTCTAATCCTTGCTCCGAGAAGATGTCATTGAGGGTTGATCCCTACTCGGGAAGTGTCCAAGACTTGGGACAATGGTATCATAGAAGAGTGATAGAATCAAAACTTGGCCTAAGTTGATGATTCGATAAAGAACCAGTTAGCCAAGTATCGAGATCATAGGTTTAGTTAGAGACTGGGTGTGGCCAAGGAGGCACAGTGGAGCATAAACATGAATAAAAACTTCTAAGACATAAGGTAGAAACTGAAAATGTGTTAAAACGAATAGTTACTTGGTCAAGACACAAGATCAAGATGATCCTATATCCTTGGTCTCTATGTGGTATGGGACGCATAGGGATTTGGGGGTATGGAGGAATCTTGGACTCGGAGATTAATGGACCATGTTTGATGAATGATCAGCATCTTTAGAAGAACTTGTACACACTATGTTTGATTGGCATGGGATGATCAAGCATAGTGGGACTTGTGAAGCCTTAGAAATCGAGACATTTGCAAAATTGTGTGGGTGTAGTAAAATCTCTAAGTGGAAGCCTATGCTGATGGGCGAGGGTGGTATAGGATGCACAGACTCGGAGGCACAGATGGAAGCTTGGAATTTCACTATGCTAGCATGTATTGCTTGTTTGATTGATTGAGTGATTTCTTGCTATATATGTATAATTATTTTGAGTATTGCCACACTAAACCAAACAAATCCAATACCCTGAAAACATACATGAGGGATGGAAACCCCAAAGTAAAACTTAGAAGAATAAGCTTATAGGCCACTAAACGTGCAAGAACCTAGAGACACGAACCTAGAATCATGGTAGTATGAACGATACTAAGAAATAGTATGTATCCATAGTTAGAGAGAAAGGGTTCACATAACCCAGATTGAAATGGAAGTAAATTCATGAGTTATTGTGATTACTGAAGAATTTCTGTTTCGAATGATTAATCTATTACATTCTAAAGTAACTTTTGACTTGTAGATAATGCCACGAACAAGGGGGAGTACCAGAAGGGATGCTACTAGAAATGAGAATACAAATGAGTCGAAGTAGAGAGATGTGGGGAGCCAGTGGCAACAGCACCAGTAGGGGCGATGGTGATGCCCGAGACGATCATTGAGGTCACTCAGAGAGTAGTGGAGTAGGTAGTGAGGATCTTGTAGCCACTAGTATAGTCACCGGCATTGTCGCAACCACAGCCAGAGGTACAGCCCCAGCCTCAGATTCATCAAGTACCAATTCCCATTGGTCCAGTAGCACAAGGTCGACATATTGTGGATGATAGGGAGGAGAAGGACTTATTAATTGAGTTTCAAAAGCTGTAACCTACTACGTTTGAGGGGATGGTTGATCATGCAGCAGCAAATAGATAGTTCATGGAAATGAACAAATATTTGGATGTTATGGTTGTTACCAAACCCAAGAGAGTTGCATTTGTAGTGAATTAGTTTGTAGGATCAGCCTATCCTTGGTGGGAGATGATTATGAACAACCCCATAGTGGATGAGACTATTATGACGTGGGAGCAGTTTAAGGCTCTATTTTAGGGTCACTTTTTCTCTACAACGAAGACCAGATAGTTAGAGACTGAGTTCACACAGCTGACTTAGCAGACCATGACAGTGGCCGAGTATGAGCAAAGATTTATCAAGTTATCTAGGTTTGTTCGATTAGAGAGGAGCAATCCAAGACCAATAGATTCACTAAGGGACTAAAGGTAGAGCTTATGAAGATTATAGCTCCTCTGAAGCTAACTACCTTGATAAAAACAGTAGAGAGAGCATAGTTTGTCAAGCAAGGCGTCGAGTATGAGCGTGCATTGAGAAATAGAAACAAGAGATCACGGCTAGGTCAAGATGCGGGAGCCTTGCAGAAGAAGAAGAGTAGACAAGATGGGTATAGAACGCCTCAGGCTCAAGGCCAAATACATACTTATGATAGGTAGAAGACCCAGCAAGCGCAATCAGACTATGCGACTAACGATCAAAGGGAGAGGGCTAAGAAACAAGGGTTGTATTTTGTGCGTAATTAGAGAGAGTATCTAGCTAGGCATTGTCTTGCTAGGGCACCAGCTCCAGCCCCTCAACAGCAACAATAGACACATGGGCAAAGTAGTCGCCCACAATAGAGACAACAACCACAATCCTAGCCACAGCAGAAAAATCAAGCCCAACTGTATTTTGATTAAGGAGCCACTAGATCCTTTATTTTTAAGAACCTAGTAGATAGAATATAGCTGGTAACAAGTCCTTTGTAGTGGCATTAGAGGTAGCCACACCCATCGGGGCAACGGTGAATTCGAGGAGATATTATAGATGTGATCTCAAATTTGGAGACAAGCTAATTTACGCTAATCTTTGTACCTTCATTTTTATGAATATGATGTGATATTTATGCACTAGATGAACCAATATCAAGCATAGATCGACTATCATAGATAAAGGGTTACTTGAAGCTACCTTTGGGTGAGGTATTAAAGATAACTGGGGATGTGCAGAAACTGCCAAGGAATCTTATGTTAGTTGTGTTGTACACTATAAAGCAAAAAAGAGGACTTCAGATAGTTACTTGAAGAGGATGCAGGGACACCAAGAGTGATACAAGGTATACCTATTGTGTGGAAGTATGAAGATGTGTTCCCAAACGATCTACCAAGACTTCCACCACACAGACAAGTGGAAATCAAGATCAAGTTGCATCCAGGCACTGATCCCATAACAATTCCACCCTACAAAAAGGCACCGATGGAAGTAACTGAGTTGAAGACACAACTAGATGAGCTCCATGAGAGGGGATTCATTAGATCTAGCGAGTCAGTGTGGGAAGCTCCAGTATTGTTTGTGAAGAAAAAAGACGGATCCATGAGATTATATGCGGACTATAGGAGACTGAACCAAGTAACGATCAAGAACAAGTACCCATTGCTCATAATAAAGGACCTATTTGATCAATTGAGGGGAGCCGCTCACTTTTTCAAGATTGATCTAAGGTCAGGGTACCATCAGTTGAGGATCAGAGAGTCTGATATATATAAGACAACCTTCAGAACTCGATATGGGCACTTCGAGTTCACAGTGATGCCATTTGGGTTAACCAACATGTCGGCTACATTTATGGATCTGATGAACAGAGTCTTTAGACAGTACCTAGATCAATTTGTTGTGGTATTTGTAGATGTCATTGTTATCTACTCCAAATCATAGGTTAAGCACATGGAGCACTTGCATATTGTCTTAGAGGTTTTGAGGAGAAATGAGCTATATGCCAAGTTTATCAAGCGTAAGTTATGGATGAGAAAGGTGAACTTCCTTGGCCACGTTGTTTCAATTGAAGGGTATCAGTAGACCTTAAGAAAGTTGAGGTGGTATCCAACTGAAGGCACCTACAATTGTTAGAGAAATCAAAAACTTCTTAGGTTTAGCTAGATACTGCCACAGGTTCATCCACGACTTATTAAAATTGGCTTGACCAATGACTAAGTTAACCAGAAAGGGAGAGAAGTTCCTCTGGAATGATAAGTGTGAACAAGTATTCCAAGAACTGAAGAAAAGGTTAATTTCACCACCTGTTCTAGTCACACCTACTGATGATGTGAAGTACACTCTATACACTGATGCTTCTCTAAATGGATTAGGTGCGGTGTTGATGCAAGAGGGGAAGGTAGTAGCCTATGCTTCATGGCAATTGAAGATCTATGATCTAGAGTTGGCAACAATTGTCTTTTCATTGAAGATATGGAGACATTACCTCTATGGGGAGAGTTTTGAGCGATTCTCAGACCATAAGAGTCTAAAGTATATTTATACCTAGAAAGAATTAAATCTTCAATAGTGGACATGGATAGAATTCTTGAAAGATTATAATTTTTAGCTACACTATCATTCGGGAAAGGCTAACGTAGTGGCCGATGCACTCAGTAAAAAATTTAGCAAGAAGGATGAGGAAAAAAGGCAAATGTATCAACTGATCAGTGAGTATAGCTTCAGATGAAGAGCGAATGTATTTGAATTCTATGACTTGCCAATTGGATCTCTTACACCAAATCAGATATGAGCAGAAAAGTGATAAGTAAATTAGTGATTTGATAGAAGGAGTCAAACAAAGCAAGCACCCTGACTTCAAAATTGTATGTCAAAGAGATTGTGAAACTGCATGGTGTTCACAAGACTATTATTTCATACAGAGATTCCAAATTCACAAGACTATTGTGAGGCAACCTACAACTCTCATAAAAATTAGAAGCTTCTTAGGTTTAGTTGGATAATACCACAGGTTCATCCAAGACTTTTCGAAATTGGCTGGACCAATGACTAAGTTAACCAGAAAGGGAGAGAAGTTCCTCTGAAATGATAAGTGTGAACAGGCATTCCAAGAACTAAAGAAAAAGTTAACTTCAGCACTCATTCTAATCATACCTACGCATGGTATAAAGTACACCCTATACACTGATGCTTCTCTAAATGGACTATGTGCGGTGTTGATGCAAGAAGGGAAGGTAATAGCTTATGTTTCATGGCAATTGAAGATCCATAAACAGAACCACCCTACTCATGGTCTAGAGTTAGCAATGATTGTCTTTGCATTAAAGATATGGAGATATTACCTCTATGGGGAGAGTTTTGAGTTATTCTCAGACCATTAGAATCTAAAGTACATTTATACCCAGAAAGAATTAAATCTTCAACAGCGGAGATGGATAGAATTCCTAAAAGACTATGATTTTTAGCTACACTATCATCTGGGAAAGACCAATGTGGTGGCCTGATGCACTTAGTAGAAAATTCAACAAGAAGGATGAGGAAAAAGGCAAATGTATCAGCTAATTAGTGAGTATAACTTGGGTATGAATTCAGATGAGGAGCGAGTGTATTTGTATTATATGACTTGCCAACTGGATCACTTACACCAAATCAAAGATGAGCAGAAAAGTGATAAGTGGATTAGTGATCTGATAGAGGGAGTCAACCAAAGCAAACACCCTGACTTCTTAATTGAATGTTTGCATGGTGTTTACATGACTATTGTGTCGGAAAGAGATTCCAGATTTACATCTCAATTCTCACAAAGCTTGTCGTAAAAGGTAGGAAGCAGACTCACCATGAGCACTGCATTCCATCCTTAGACAGATGGGCAGTCTGAGAGGATCATCCAAATACTAGAGGACATGTTGAGAGCTTGTGTCCTTGACTTCAAGGGCAATTGGAACAAGTACCTACGTCCGGCAGAGTTCGCCTATAATAACAGTTATCAGGCGAGCATATAGATGGCTCCATATGAAGCACTCTATGACAAACCCTGTAGATCACCGTCTTGTTGGGCAAACTTTGAGGACCAGCTACTCACAGGATCGAAGTTGATGGAGGAGATGAACACTCAGGTAAAGAAGATTCAAAAGAGACCAGCTACAGCTCAAAGTAGGCAAAAAAGCTATGCAGACAAGAAAATAAGACCCTTGGAATTCCAGCCAAGGGACAAAGTGTTCCTGAAGATCAGTCCACAGAAGGGAGTCAAAAAGTTTGGAGGCAGAAAGAAACTAGCACCGAGATTCATTACACTGTTTGAGATACTTAAATGGGTTGGTGAATGTGCCAATGAGCTGCACTTTCTGAACCGAATGTCCTCAACTCATAATGTATTCCATGTGTCGATGCTACGAAAATACAAGCCAAACCCATCTCACATCATACACTGGGAGGAGATCGTACTTCAGGACAATGCAACTTACAAGGGATCGACAACCAGAATACTAGACCGTAAGGTGCAGAGTCTCAAGACCAAAAACATCCCTCTAGTCAAAGTACTATGGAGGCATCATAATCTGGAAAAGGCAACTGGGTATTAGAGAGCAAGATGCGAACAAAGTTGTGACGACCCATATTTTAGGCATCGGATCGACAGATCTGACACATGTATATTCTACGTATTTTCTTGAATTTAATGAAAATATATGACATTTTCCCAAATTTTTCCAATTTTGAATTTATTTATTAAAAAAAATTAGAATAATGGGAAAAAATGCAATTTTGAGGAAAAAGCACATGAAACTATATGGAAAATGTGCTTTCTAGAAGAAAATAATTTTTAAGATTGATTATTAATTTTTTGGAATAATTATTAAATTTTTAGAAAAATTTATGAAATTTTTTTTGAAGAAAAATGCAATTATTGGAGGATTATTCGATTATTGAAAAAGTAATTGTGCAAATAGTGGAAATAATGTAAAATTGAAGCATTTTGATGAGAAATGATGAATTAGTGATTTTTAATAATTTAGAAGAAAATGTAAAATTTTGATATATATATATATATATATATATATATATTTGTGTGTGTGTGTGCATAAAAGGAAATGAAAAAAAAGAGAAAAATGGGCTCAATTCGGTGCACGGGCCGAAATCGATCGAGCCATGAGCCCAACCACGCCGAACCACGCGTATGAACCAACGGCCCACAGGACTCTAGGGCCCGAACCATGGGCCGGCCCACGTGCCCAAACAAACCAGAAGCCCCCTCTTGTTTGTCGTTTTGTGCGAAATTTTGACGAATTTCAACAAATTTTTGGTGATTTTTTGGGCATTTTCCAACAAGAAAACCATGGGAATCCTTGGTTTTTGATCTATGGTTTTGAGGTGACCAATGGATGATGCTAACTGGGCATCCAGCATGAGAGCTTGGAGGCCACGTGGATGGCCACGTGTCATCCTATTTGGCTATGCAATTACCCTTTCATGCAACAAAACCCATTCTTGGGCACAAGTTCCAGATTTTCCAGCTGTTGTAGCCCATGTTCATGAGCTCATATCTCCTTCATTCCTTGATCAAATTCATTGAATCTTGGCTTGTTTTAAAGGTCTTACTACCATCTACGAAGTCCCACAAGCAGCTCACTAAATCTCGAAACCATTTGAAGTTGAGACCTTCAAGAAGAGGCGTTGTTCATAGTGTCCAAACCCAAAAACCAAAAAAAATCTATGTTAAAGCCACCTTTGGAGCTTCAATTCCTAGGCCATTTCAAGCCCATTTTGGAAGTAAGACTGTCCATCTTTTTCATTTTCATGTGTACTCTAACCTCCAATTGATAGAAAAATGAAAAATAAGGCTTTACATATGTTTTTTGAGCCATTAAAGTTGGTTATCAATCACTATTACAGCAGTGTAACTGAGACTATGTTGGAACAACTATAAGGGGGCTCACACCTGAGCCATTCCACATTCGTCACTGAGGTAAGATCCTTTGTTTTACCCCTTATCATGCGTATTTCAATGTCCAAGAGGTAAAAACCAAATATTAGAACTTTAAATGTGTTTTGTAAGTCACTATCATTGACTGTTTGACTCACTGTTACAACAATCCCAAAGGAAATCAAGTTGGGACTAGATTTGAAGTTGTATTTGGAGCAACTAAGGACATTTGTTTTGACTGAAACCAGAGGCGTTCAAACCTCATAGTAGAGGCTATAGAGAGGTATAAAGATCTAACCATAAGCCTATGTGAATATGATTTTATTACACTTACAAATATGCCATGTTAGCTGGATGTTTAACACTTAGAAAAAATTCTGAGTTTTAGAATACGTGTGACTTGTTTAATGAGACGTTTGAACATGATTTTGGGCCTATAGATGCTCACTGTTTGGAAAGGCCCTTGATAATGAATTGTGGTATAACCTACACACTTGCAATATGTGCAAGAAATGACCCTTAGATTAGAGGCTTGGTGAGATAAATAAACACATGAAAGAATGATGGAAATGTGAACTCAGAAATTCCTATAATTTGGATGAAAATTCTGAAAGAAAATTAAATGACCAAACCTTAGTGTTTTGAGCTGCAATTTGGTGGAGCGATTCCTAAATATGTCTAGAATATGCATACCAAATTTTAGAGCATTCTGATTTAGATAATTAGGTTAAATCAAGCAAACAGTCACTGCCTATCACATGACATTTGAGAACACACAAACCCTGATATCTTAGTTAAAAACACTATCAAATGAAATCCTAAAATCATGATTTAAAATTATGGGAAAGATTTAAGGAGTCTAGAACATATCTGCAAAATTTGGCGCAAGTCTGATATACGAATTACCCGCAAAAAAATCAAAAAATGGTTGTGCAGATAGGGCCACAAACTAAAGATATTCCTAAGTGACGAAAATTGGGAATTTTGACCCATTTTAACCCAATTGACTCATGAAGACCAGCATTGACCATTTGGGACTCTTACAGCTAGGTTAGCAAGTGATAGGTTTAACTAGGATTAACTAAGGTTGACCGAGGTCTACCAAGTTGACTTAGTGACTTAAGGTGAGTCGAATTAGCATAGATAGACCACCGTTAACCGGGTCAATCCATTGATTGAACAATAACGTAGAGTTAGAGTTGAGCCAAGTTTTATGTTAATATTAAGGAGCTACGTCGATTTCGCAGGACCAAGTGTTAGCATGACACGACCGGTCGTGAGAGGAGCACCGAGAGCAGAGCATCCCTGTGAGTAGTGTTTTCTAAGTTGTTTTTTAAAGCTTGTTATTCTGTGCATTTATGAAAATGATATTACATATTGTGATGAATCTGCACCTTTTAAATGAGTTTTAAATGAAAAGTGCATCGAGTCTCAAGGTTAGAGGTATAGGGTTAGGGCAAGTTGTGTCGGTCCCTCATACAGCCCCGACAGTGACCACCTAGCACAGAGTGCCCACTGAGGAGTTTTGTTGGCCCACGATATGGCAACGACAATAAGTCCTAATTGGGTCGTCACAATATGGCAATGACAATAAGTCTTGATTGGGTCATTATGATTGATGGCAATCACAATAAGTCCTAATCGAGTCGACACGACGCGCCTAACTGTTTGTGACCCGCTCGAGTGATTTTTTAGTCGCCTTGGGGGCTTGTGAGAGCCTCAGCAAATGCTTTCACCATTTAAGTGTTTTCAAATGAAGGTTCATGACTGCATTATAAATTTAAAATGTATTCACTGTTGCATTCACTCGCATAATGTTATTATTCATGCATTCTTGGCATGTGTTTTATTTGTGGAATGTTTGTTCTAAGTTATGAATTAGACTGCATTACTCACTGAGCCGTCATGGACAATTAGGCTCACTATTCTAACTTTTCAGGTCCTTTTGTCATGGATAAGGGCAAGGGGGTTGTCATTGCGTATAGCTGCGCTCTCTTATTTATTTTGGTAGGTTTTTCTTCATGTCGTTATTGCTTTGAGGGTTAGAGTGATGTATAGGGCTAAGGAAAGCCTTGTACATAATGGATTAGGCACTCCCGTTGCTACTCATGTTTTGCTACTCATGTTCTGCTACTCATGTTTTTGATGACGTATTTGATAAATTTTAATCTTTCTAGTGTTTATGTGTTTAAGTTTCTTCTGCATCCCTATGATTACTCTGATAGTGTTAGGCGTGGTGTTGGCAAGCTCGGCCTGCGGGTGGATTTGTCGGGGTGTTCTGCAAGTCGGTTCATCCTTCACCCTTGGGAAGGGTTCCTAACAAAAGTACCCAAACCTCTTCACTAGAAACACCCAATAGGACAGCATTGGATAGGTAACATATTCTCTTAAATTTTCAGGATAAAATTCTTTTAAGGGGGGTGGGTTGTAATACTCCAAAAGTCAATAAAACCTCCACGTCACTAGTGAACAGTTAAAATAAAATAATAAATTTAATAAATAAGAAAAATAATAAAGATATTGAAAAATCATGTAGAATAAGTCCAAATATATTTAAAATAAATATAAAAATGATATAAATTCAGAAAGCACGAGAAATGGCAAAGAAAAGACATAAAATGTCGAATTTCATTGGTTAGCACGGTAATGAAAGTTATTACTGCCGTAATGGAGGACAAACCCAGAAAATGAGCAACAAGAGCATTGTTCTAGTTACCATAGTTAATGATTGCGGCCATTCCCAATTACTATAGTAATCCTTTAATGACCGCGGTAATTAGCAAATTTTATAAATATGAAATGTTTATGGAAAACTCTAGATCTAAGTTTTGTGTCCGCAACTTAGTGTTTTCTCTCCAAACGGGGCCTGTCGTGATGATACTGTCCCCACTTAGACACGCTGGACAAACTCCAAAGGCATGTGGGGCTTTCTCAAAACGCATCATCATAATGAAATGCTCGCCCCACACTTATTAGCCCAGGAATGCTCCAGTACATAGTCGATGTGGGATATTACAATCCACCCAACTCAGGACAGTCATATCCTTAGTACTTGTTGACAATCCTGCAAGTGTACAGGATCGTAGTAGTAATACCGGTAAGACCGGATATCGTCCTCAGGGAATAAGAACTTGTTTGTGCAAATTAAATCCCAATCTTTCGTTGATTCGAGGTTTTATCAAAACGTTCAACTCA
>JAJIYU010009768.1:0-16694 GCA_030144865.1 Tinospora cordifolia | reverse complement strand
AATGCTAAAGAATTTTAATTTTAATTATTGTATTAAATTATACTCCCATTATTAACTTGTATGATATTTGTTGATACAAATTATAATTATGATATATATATATATATATATTACATTTTAATAATTAATTGTTTTACCAATTTTTACATCATATTTTTACCTTATTATGTAAGTAATATAACACATGTTCAGTATTATTAAATATATAAATATTATTAATACATTAAAATATGTTTTTCAAACATCGCACGTACCAACAACTAGTAATTTAATAAAAATCATAGAGGTAAATAAATAAATAATTTTACTTTTAGACTAAGCCACAGTGAACCCGGCTGCGCATTGCTTTTGTTCTCTCACGCTCCCACAAAACCCTGTGTTCATTGCCTACCCGCGTCCCCCGAAAAAGAAAAATAAACCTTTATGTACATTGCAGTGTCGATCAACTAAACCCTAATTTCTCGGTCTCCGTAGTGAATCTTTTTCTGCTGGCCGAGCTGCTGAACTTGGGTTTCTTCTTCCTGATCAATCTTTCGATGGATGACTCATGGCGGTTTCGACCAATTCAAGGTAGCATCTGCCCTACCTGTTCAATGTCCCACTTCCCTTTCTGCTATCAACCCCCGCCATTCAATCAATTTCCGAGCAATCCACCATTAAATCGACCAGTTCTTGATCCTATTTGTGGTAATCGCGGTATTCCCCGACCTTTATCGCATTTTGGTAATGATGGATTTGGGATGCGGGAACCACTCAATAGAAATCAAAGTTTCGACAATAGAGGTCTGCAGCCAAACCCTAATTTCGTTTACGGTGGCAATGGATTGGTGCGGGGGGAATTTGTTGAGAGCGATAGAAATCATAAGAGGATGAGGGTTGGTGACATGAGTTCGATTCCGGTTTCGGGTTCTTTTGTACAGATGCCGCCTCCATTTGGTGGTTATAGTGTTAGTAATCATGGTAAGATATCATCCGAGGATGAGCGGAGATTGAGCTTGATTCGTGATCACGGGGCGCCTTCAAGTGCGATGCAATTGCATGTTGGATCAAATGGGTATATGCATGAATCAAGTAGGAGTTGCTGGCAACCAAGATTCTCGGGCAATGATAAGATGACAAGCTTTCCGAATTTTAGGTTTGGTTCTGCTGATAGAACAGGACCAACACAAAGCATGGTATTTGATGAAAAGAAGGAATTGCAAAGAGGGGGATCTGATTTAGGTTTCGGTCATCAAACCCAGATGCCAAAAAACATGCAATCAGATGTGGATGCTGCAGGTGTGGGCAGCCGGGAAGAAAGTGGTAAAGAAGTATTGTTCGAATCACAGAAGGAACAAAGCCAGAACCCAGGTTATGGTAAGTTCCTCAATTTTCAGTATATCTATTTACAATGTTGTGGTCATAACCATTGTTGGCATTGTTCTTCGCTACAGGTGCCGCTACTTACATTACTCCTTCTCAGCATATTATGAATTCATCAGCTCTTCGTCAAGAAAATAAACATCATCAATGGGGTGATCATGCCTTTTTTCCATTGCAGAATGATGGCCACAGTCAGCATTCGCACGATGGTCATCAACAACTTTTGTCTAACAACTTTGGCCAAGCTAATCAACTGCAACATTGCCAAGGAAATAACTTGCTGGCCTCCTCAAATTCACACATTTCAGTTGGTAAAAAACATAATCTTCATTATCATGATCTACAAAATGATACAAGGCCGTCATTTGATGTTAAATATCAGTCAATGGAGAACATAAACATGCCAGTTAGGCCTCATAATTTGCCTAATGTGGAGCATTCTGGTTTATTTAGAGTGAACCAACCAGGTACTTACTTACATGTCTCTGCTACCAACAATGTGGTTCCAGCAAGGCAAAGTCAGATGACTTCTCCTCAGCCAGTTCACCCTCCGTTGCCTCCTTTGCCTCCACATCCTCGTCAATATGACTCACCGGTGGCACCTCCATTACATCTGCAAGTTAGATCTTCATCACCAAATGTTTCTTCAGTTTATCCTGGATCGACTGCATCTTCAGTTACTATGCCTTTAAGTTCATTACCTCTTGAAGGTCAACCGTATATGCCAAAGCATCCATCACCAGATAAACCAAAGGTTGTTGATGCCTCTTGCTTGTTTCTACCTCCAGATCGAGCTACACGTCCAGATCATATTGTAATCATCCTTCGAGGATTTCCAGGTTTGTTCTTTTCTTATCGGATTTTCTAAAGTGATCTCATTTCTTTGTAAGCATAACGTACAAGTTAATCCTTCTATAGCTTCACACTTCTGTCTTATCTTTTTCTTTTCTTTTTTTTTTTCTTCTTTATTTTTTCCATGCATATCGAAAATTCACTATTTTTCCTCTAGAAACTATGATGTGAACGAGTTATTGGGCAGTTGCTTTGCTTGATCTGTTATCATTGTATTATTTAATCTATCTTGTGTAAATTAAAGCTTGAAATGCAACTTCTAAGTCTCACCAAATAACCTGAAGTAGTGATAGTTGCACGAGTAGGGATTGATGGAAATTGGTATGCTCTATGGACTCTCATGGTCTTTCATAAAGTTGAGCTTGTAATAAGATTTTTAGATTATGCCAATCCTTGCCATAAATTCTGTGGGAAGAAATCAATGCATACACAAGAATGACCCTATACCAATCCACCTTTGTTAAAATTCTGCCTCATATGAGATGATCAAGTGAATGAGCATCGGAGGAAAATGAGGTAAATTGTCCTGTTACTATTTGCAGAAGAACACCAGCTTTGTAAAATTGAAATAAGTGGTTTTTCTCTTTTACACAAATCATGAACATTCCCTTCATATGAGCCATCTGCCAATAGCCTCCCAATGATCTTGACTGCTTACGTGATTTTGTTTTTTCTATGTAACTGAAGGAGAAAAATTGAAAAGAAAAAAATATTAGGACACTAGATCAAATGGTAGAAGGACATTCATTGACATCGATGGAATTCACAAGTTTCCTAATACTCCTATCTTGGGTTCCTAATTGAACATTGAGATAATTTTATCTGTTTAAGAGGTTATTCATGTTATCTCTTATTTCTCTTCCTTGAAATAACATGGCTTTCAATCTTCACCATGGTTTTGAAAAATTGAAGAATAGTCATTGAATTTTTGTGGAAGTTTATGTTTTGTTTGAACCACCAAAGTGCAAAGTAAATGTAACATAACTGAATGTAAAAACTCACCCACAATATTTGATAAAACTGAACAAATTCAACAAAACTCAATAAACTTTGGTAAAATGTTTAATTTTTTCAATTAGAAAATGCAAAAGCTTGTCACAGAACTTGATGAAATTCTATAAAATTTGATAAAATTTGAATGAAATTTGACATAGAAGTAACAAGTGTTATTTCATTAACGAAAAACATAAGATTACTGATAATTATGCATTAGTTTCCACTTCATCAACCAACAAACAATTCTACAAAACATATTTTGTGGATTTGTGTCAGGTGAAAAGAAGAAAAGAAGTAAAGTTAAGAGGAAAAGAAATAAAGAAATAAAGATAGTCAAAATCAGATAATAACTTAAAATTACACTGCAATAGTATCCAATTTCTTTTGTGAAAATTCTATAAAAAATGAGAAAGCAATACATTTGAATAATTACCTATAAATTAAGCAAGGTGGAATGTGAAACTAGCAAATAATATGGTTGAGGGGCAACTTGCCACAAAATTGAAAATCAAAACATAAAAAAGTATCAAAATGAAAGTCACCATTTCAAATTCATTAACTGATTTAACTTGATTGACTTTGTTAGGTCATTATGAATAATTTTATGCACTAAAAGTGTCTATTTTTTTGTTCATTTTTAGTTTATATTATAATAAATCTAGATGTTAATGTCAATACAAAAATTCTCCTAACTTCTCTAATTTAGCATTTTTACAAAAATTCTCCATGTTGAAGTATAATTTCTTAGTTAATTCTGGTTTTAAGTAATCAGAGTTAAAACTGAAGTCAAATTTTAATTCTTGCTCTGCATTACAGATCCTCTTGCATTTTTATGTTTATCAAAATCACATATAATGAACATAGTTTTCATTCATTCAAACAATATTATGTGTTAATTTACATACATTGGAGCAATTTAAGAAACCAGTGAATTTGGCAATTAATAATGTATTGTTTGTAGTTCTATGGTCTGTATGGAAGGGGAGAAAACGTGTAAAAGGGTTCATGTTGGGTACGTGGCTTAAGGGTTGGGATCCCATCATGGACATGGAAAATGGACCTCTATTCCTTGTTGTGATCTAGTAGGGTGTATACTCTATGTCTTATTAAATATATTTTTGTTTCGATTCTTGGAATTATGATCAATTTTTATCCAATGTTGTTTTCCATTGCTGTGGTTCAAATTCCTTGAGGCAATAGGTCGGGTATGGTCGTTCATTATTAGGTGGCAACATTTATCAAGCTAAGTTCTTTTCAGTTATTGGGTCCACAAGTCATGCAAAGTGTGAAAGTATATGGTTCTTGGCTTATTTTGGAGTGCGTGACTTGGAATAGTTACTAGATTTGTTTTGAACATTGTGCCTATTGGTCATGGTTTGGGATATTTGATTTGAAACTTCTTGTTTGATGTTATTTCATTGCTTTTTTGTCGTTTAGTTTGATAAGGGACTAAGCATTGTGTTTGTGGACTTCTCGTTTGCTGTCTCGGTTTTTTGTTCTTTGTTTTATATACGATCTCCTCTTTCTTATGCTGAAAAAAGGAAGATCGTTTTCACTTTTCATGGTGATCTCCTAAGCATACATTTGACATTGTGGTTTCAACCTCTACTAAACAAAAAGTATCTTGAGGTTGCTAAAAACTCTTTTTTTTTTTTTTTTTTTCACTCCATTGCTCTTTGGCAAGGATCACAATTCGACTTTGTTCTAAACTCTAATGTCCTAAATGTTGAAATAAATTGGGGAACACCCAATTTTACTTGATGCAGTTCTGTTAAAATCTGAAATTGGAGTTAACTGGAATGATTTCTTTTTGGTGGTGTTAGTATTAGAGTTTCCAAGATGTCATCTTGGTGTCGCCTAGGCTGTTGTCTAGGTGTTTTGGCATAAATTCGCCTGGGAGTCCTCTAAGAAGGCATTGGGGGTGTTTGTAATTAATTAAATTGTGTAAAGAGGTCGTATTAATTTTTTTAGAAAACCCCTAAATTATGGAGTCCTAAACCTCTCCTCCTATCACTCATGAAGATCTTGGGTGACATGTAACCCTCTGGTGATCCTCCAACTACCAATAAGATGCTTTGTCGACCGTCTGACAACTGCTGTTCCTCCTGCTCCTCCTCCTCCTTTGAATCTCTTTCTCTCCCTTTGCTTTCTGTTTTCTTCTTATTCTTCTGCAACTGTTTTTCTCTTCCTGTTTTCTACACTTATCTCCTTCTTCCGCTCTGTGTTTTCCACATCTTCTTCTTCCTTTTCTTTCTTCTTCCTCTCCCACTTTCTTTCTTTCTTTCTTCTTTTTAGCTGCAACTTTTTGCCCTTCTGTATTTTTCTTTTCTTTTATTTCTTTCTTTTTTCTTCTTTAGGTTGAGTAGCAGCAATTGTTGCTGCTGCTTTTCACAAAAAAAGGGGAGGAGGATAGGGGAAGAACTGCAGCTGCTTCTTCTTCTTCTTCTTCCCCATCCTTCTCCTTATTCTTCTCTTCCTTCTCAGCTTTTCCTACGGTAATAGGAGACACACACACATGACCTGTTTGGGGACCTCTAAATAATTAAATAATTATACAGGGGCCTATAAATCAATGTTTCTATTGTCGCCTAGGCCATGTTTGGGTCATTCCTAGTCTATGCCTTGCCTAGACAGGGCAAAGTGCCTAGCCACTGCCTTGATGCCTTGAAAACACTGGTAAGGATCTATGTTTCTTGCAAATATAATTATTTGCTTGAAACAAAATAAGTTATTAGATATAATAGTTTAAATTAAAAATTGTAATTTTTATGCTACGATACATAGTATGAGGAACAGGCTCTTTTATGAATTCTATGCATAATGTATATAGGAGATATATGAATTAGTTGCACATAGTTTATCAGTTAGATGTTAAGTTTTATTCAAAATTAATATTTTGTAAAACTTATTTTGCTTTGTCTTTTAGTTATGCTTTAGTTTCCATCCACTAAATTGTTCTTCAATTGTATAAGTTTTACTTGTTAGGAATATCTTTTGACAAAAGTTTAAGTTACCATTGTTCTTTTATTTTCCTCTTTTGTGTTTGATCTTCCCCCCCAAAAAGTGCTAAATAATGTCTATGTATACTTTGAGCATCTCCTAAAGAAATTATATACAAAACATCCCCACAACATACATATCAATTTTTCATGGAGATAATTTTTAAGATTGTACTGAATTACATATGAGTGGACAAGTGCATTGCAGTACATTTTGAGCTTGTACTGAATTATAGGTAAATGTAGAATTGCACATACATTCATGATGCGTGTAGCTACGAATGTATTTGTAAATAGTTGTGATGTTAATTGCGAGTTTGTTGACATATAGGTAGTGGAAAGAGCTATTTGGCAAAGAAGTTACGTGATCTTGAGGTTGAAAATGGGGGTAGTGCACCACGAATTCATTCTATGGATGATTACTTCATGACTGAAGTTGAGAAGGTAAATGACTTGCTATTTCCATTTGATATTGATGTTCAAATGTGGATATGCTCTCTGCTCTTCTAAATTCCTTTTTAGCATAAAGTTTTCCAATTCTTTTGTAGTTTTCTTCTTATTTTCTTTTAGTTTGGGAAGCTTTTGCAAATGCCGATCGTTAATAAAAGTTCTGATCTTGTGTTCTAAAGGTTGAGGAAGTTGATAATCCTAATATGGCTAAAGGCAAGAAAAGAACAATGAAGAAGGTGATGGAGTACTGTTATGAACCTGAAATGGAAGAGGTAATCTTCCACGTATTTCTGGAACTTTTGTATGATATTTGTCAATCATAAGAAAAGACTTCACATAAAGTTTATTTAGCAATTAGTATATGGCTTTTCTTGATGGTCTTCTTTTTTCTCTTTTAAACATTTGTGAACTTTCTAGGCTTTTTAGGGTACAATTCAACACTGAGAATTTTTGTGAACTCTATTTAGAATATCTGAATGGAATGTGAATTTTTTGGCTTCTAGTTCTCTCATCCTCTCCAATTTCCTCTTCATGAATCACAATCATCTTCAATAATTGTAAGGAGCTCATGTTTGGAAACAAAAGTGCTAGCCCATACCTCACATTCTCATCTTTACCTGTTCCATGCATGCAAAGGGATGCAAAAGGTTTAGTTATAAAGTTATGCTTATTTTAGGCCAATCAGTTCAAAATGTTAATAGTAAGACTTTGCTCCATCTAGATCTTTGAAATCTCACACTGACATTTAGATGATTTTGCATTTTAGTTATTTCAGATGATCTTGCGCTTTTATTTAATTTATTTTTCAGACCTGGAAATGATATAGTTATATAACAGGCTTATCGTTCAAGCATGTTGAAAGCATTTAAGAAGACATTGGAGGAAGGCATCTTCACCTTTGTGATTGGTATGGATCTCATGAGAAACTCTGGTTTTAAACGATCAAGAAAAAAAAATTGAAACTATCTTAATTTCAAAAATTTGCACCATTTCTATTTTTAATGGCTAAAACTTTCTGATCTTATTAATTTATGTTTTCATGGTATGACCTTTATTCTCTGTTGGTAATATTTTTCTCCCCTATCTCCTTTTTAAGCTCTTTCCAATAGTTTCTATTGGTTTGGGATTATGGAGGTTTCCAGTGTTATGGTTGGTTTAACTGTTATTGATGCCAGAACTATCTGCATATTTTCTTCTTTGTAATCTAGATTGGTGTAGGACACGAGTGTAATATTCATTTTTGGAAATAGTTAGGCCTGGGTGGTGTAAAAGGTAAGTTGTTGGAGGGTTCTTGTGGTTGTGTCTACCATTGTATTGTTCAGCCAATTCAATGATTTAGTGTGGTTATAGATTTAGTGGTGGAAGTGGTGCCTGTGCATCACCTTCATGTGCACTAACTACAGATGCAGTTTTGATTGGCAATTGACATTTGTTGCTGGTATGTGTGCTTCGTTAGTGGATGACCGCAATCTGCGGGTAGCCGATTTTGCTCAATTTTGGGCAAGTGCAAAGGTATACCCTCAATTCTTTCTTAATACAACAAGTATGTGAGTATTTATGTTGGCAAAATCTGTTGTCTGGGACATGTATTGTAGTTTTAAGTCGTCTCCTCATGGTCATGTAAAATTCATATACAACCTGAAAAATGTTCCATTAGTTATGCATATGCTTTTACTTTTTGACTAGAAAACAGTTTAAGTTCTCTGACTCATTTATGGCATTCGTTGGGATGTCTTTATTTTCCATATTTTATATGATTGTTTATGTTTCAGTTTGATTTGGTGACTGATAATGCAATGTCATGCTTTAGATTTCTTTGTTTTGCTTTTTTTTTTTCCTCTTTATTTTTAGTAGACTGGGAAGAGTTGAATGCTAGAGCAAGATTGGCAACGTAGTATGGGATTAAGGTTTTGAGTTGTTTTGTTTTGAAAGTTTTAGTGTGGTGTTGGAAGCAAACACTTGTTACGTAGCTAGTAGTGAAAAAAAAGTAAGCATGATGTTAATGAAACAGTGCAAAAATTTTGTCTGCCGTTGCTGTTTGGGTCCATATACTATGAAAAAAATAATAATTAAGAGGTATGTCGGTGGTCGCATGTATGTAAATATACATATGCATAGGTATACAAATAAATATCTGAACCCATGCGAGAAATGGCTTGAATGTAGAGATAATGAGTAGTTCCCTGCTGTTATTTTATTCTTATATTTTTTGTAGCTTTCAACCTGACTCATTTTTTGATAATTACATTTTCAGCGGTTGGGCTACGAGGTGTACTTGCTAGAAGCTAGTTACAAGGATCCAATGGTGAGTTTTCTTTCTCATGTTCTTGTTTTTTTTCCCCCTTAAAAAATATAAATTTGGTTCTGGTTTTTTAAAATTGGAACATTGTTTTTGTAACTTAAATATATTTTAGTGATACATGGCTTCCTTTGGAACTAGTGCTTGATTGATTTAATTTGACTGTTCTTTGTTGAATTAATTCTCTAGCTTCTATAACTATCTGGAGGTTTGCAGATTTTTTTTTTCTCTTCATGAAATTTTAGTTTTCAGATCAAGAAGCTTGTAGGACGTGTGACTGCTATTCCTGTTCTAGTTATTTGCCAATTCTTTATAGATATAGAATATGAGGATGGCTATACACTCCTAGTGTCTTTCTCATTTTACGCAAATGAATCGTTGGCACACTTCCTCATTTTAGTCCTATTGTCTTTTTCTACTATGAATTCCTTATCAAAGCATGTTTTTTACATGACTTTGATGCATTTGTACTGGCAGGGTTGTGCTGCTAGGAATGTACATGGTTTCACATCTGATGATGTACACAAGATGGCAGAACTGTGGGAAGAGGCTCCATCCTTATATTTGCAACTAGATGTCCAGGTTTATTAGACATCTTACCATATCATGCATAAAGCAACTTTTTGTGTATTCTGCTGACCAGGAAGAGATGCATTATTTTCATTTATTCTATTTTTGTATTGTAATAAAGTATTTTCATTATATGGCAGTCATTATTTTGTGGAGATAATCTGAAAGAATCTGAGATTCAGGAGGTAATATAACATTATGCTGTGCTTCAATAATGTCCCATTCAATTTCAATTATTTTTGGATTAGCTGAAACTTGGTTGTTTGCGGTGACACTGATTTTGGATATGATTTTAGTTAATAAGAGGTGCAGCCTTGGCAAGTGCCATACTTTTTCTTCTTTTTTTTTTTTCTTAAATTCTATATCTATTTTAGCTCACAAATTATTTATTTCATTGTAGTTTATTGTGTAAATATTTTCCTTAATCATAATTTATGGCGTTAGTATCAATTTCTAAATATTTATTTAGACCTGAAATTATCAATATTTTGATGTCATTGTAATGCTTCTGGTGCTCGATATATATATATATATAAATTTACTACTATCAATATCATTGAAAATAGTTCGACAGCATTATTGATTGATGCTTCAAATGAAATGATCTTACTTAATGAATCAATGTCACCAGCTACTTTGTCCATTCCACAAAAAGAAAAAGTTCAAACACACATTTAACTTGATTCTAAATTATTTTGGTCAGTCAAACAACTAGAACCTTTGAGAACTAACAAAGTTGATAAATGACTGCAGAATGTAATAATGTCGTGAAAATAAATGTTAATACTAAATGCAGATTTTGAAATACCTTAGATCTTTATTTCTTAAAAAACTTTCATGTTATTCCTTGACTATACTACTGCATCGTTTAGGGATACTTGATAAGTGTTAGTGTTTGTTGTTGTTTGTCCATTTGGAAAGAGAGGAATTATTGTATATTTTATGATAATGTCAAGAACAATGAGTCTGTCTGTGAGGATTCCCTTTTTTTGGCATCCATTTAAGTTGGTGTTAGCTAGCAAGGGGTTTTTTCTCGGGAGAATGGTTGGAAGTCGATTCTTCAAAGTTTTGATCTCTAATGTCAGGCCTTTTCATTGTAAGATATGTGTAGACTTATACTTTGAATCATTAATGCCACAATTTTTTTTTTCTTATTTAGAAAATTGTAATAATAAACAAGTTCCCTGTTGTAACTTTCAGAATTTATTTCATATTAAAATAAGGTTATGATATTATGAATTGGTCTCAAATAAGAGCAATCCTTTTAAAGCTTTCAAATACTTCCCTGCCACCTCCATTACTGAGAAATTTGGTCTTCACATGCCATTGCAATGGCTTGACAACACTAACTATCTTTTTATCTAGTTGTCACTTTTTATATGTTGATTTTTTTTTGTCTTTTTTGGGATCAATTATTATGTATAAAATATTTTGTGTTTGTCATCTATTATATATATATAAACAAATAGCTATCACTTCTGTTTGTAGACAAGTGCCACCTTTTTCTTAAATGAAAAATAGATTATATATATTTGCAGCCAATTATACTATGATCTGTTCATTGTGTTGATTCTGATCTCAATTACCCCTTTTTTCTTTTTTCTTTCTTTCTTTCTTTTTTTTATTTCTTTAATTTTTTATTCCTTTGGAGTTTAAGGGGAGAGAGGGAGGACTAATTTTGGCTGTGAATTTCTGATGCTAACTTTCCAGGTGGAGATGGATATGGAGGATGCATCCAGTGTTGGAGGTTCATCAGAGTTGAGTAACAACTATTCTTTAAAAGTTAAGGAACCTTCTGTTACAGAAGATTGTGCCCCTGAAGCTGAAGGTAGATATTGATTAATTTGGAACTTTTAATGTTCTAATTAATTTGAACCAGTGAGACTTCTCTTATTAAAAGGTCACAAATCTAATTTTTCCCTAAAACTCAGCCATTTAAAAACTCAAGATCGATTTAGAGAAGTCCATTTGACATGAATAAGTTTGAGCTTCAATCCTTTTGATATTCTTCAGGCTCATCTTCTAAACTTGGGAGCAAGCAGGCTTTTTTTTTTTTTCCTTTTTTCCTTTTCTTCCCCACCCCCCAAAATCTACATTGCATTTAATCAGAATGATAGACATGACCTAAGTGATGGGTTCTTGAAATAATCATTCCATCATCTTTATTGCTGCTACTTGCTTCTTAATTGGGAAGGATTCTAGCAATAGGATTAGGACACAAAGTCAATAACTCTGTGTCTGTAATCAATTATTAAATGCTCAGCTCAATATTTGGTAAAAGAAATTTCAACATGTTTTGTTTGGATGATCCTAGTCAGAATTCTTTATTTCAAGTCATAAGAAACAATCTGCATATTTGAAACATCCACATGAATTTTGTCCTATATTATTTAGGTAGAAGGGTCCAGCGTAGATATCTATAATGATTTTTCGCATTATCTTGGTACTTTTGTGTGTGTGTGTGTGTCTGGCAGTTTGAAATTTGTAGGCATTTGAATTAAAATAGAGACAAAATGGTAGTGTAAGTACATGTTTTTATTAGATTTGTGGAAAACTGAAAGAATTGGGAAACTAATGTTTTTCTTGATTGATTTTGAAAGACGCCTATATATGCATAATTGCTCTAGAAGGAAAAGTTACTCGTCACGATTAAACCTTGTGATAAGGGAACTGTCTAACTCTAAACTATTCATAATTAAATATAAAGTGCTTGTAATATGTGACATTCTACGTTACTCTTGTGTTTCCCACTAGATTTAATCTTATGTAGAATTCTGAGAGTTTCATGAATGATTAGCATTTGATTTTTTGTTATCCATCTTTTGATTCTTTACCAGCTTGGAAGGGAACTATTTTTTTTTCTTCTTTTCCATTTCAATTGATGGAAGAGCAAAAATACCTGATCGATGTAGTTCCATGAATGCTTATTCATTGTGTTATCATAATGCTAAGAATAACTAAAAATTACCTTGTTTCCAAATTATAATTCATTTACTATTCTTTTTATTTTGGTTACTTCATTTTGTTGGTAGAAGGCTCTTTCAAGGATGAAAGATGGGATGCTGAAGGAGATGATCCCACAAGAGTAAAAGAACTAGGAAGGAGTAAATGGTCACATGATGAAGATGAGGAGGATAATGCAAGAGTTGAGGGCGGGAGAGGAAATTCAAATGCTCTTTCTGGTTTAATTAAAGCTTATAGTAAAGGAGAGAAGTCTGTTCACTGGGGTGATCAGGTATGGTTTGGACTAGTTTGCATTATTTTTCTTGTAACTTAATTGAATTTTGCATTTTCATTTACCAGTTGTTAGTGTTGTTTGATATTTTAATCACAACCTCTAGTTGTGCTTGTTTCACAGAAGTCCAGCTGCATTTATAAATTGATATGTTCTTAAGATTGACATCATTGGGAGTCATTGTTCTTTCTAAATGCCAGGCACTTCAAAATACTCTAAAATTTAACAGATTTGGAGGATCTCACTTTCTTCTGTCTTGTTTTATGAATATTGACAATGTTCAGGATAAACATGTTCTTTGCTTTTACTATTGTTTTCTGACACCTATGTTTTTCCAAAAGAATTTATTTTATGTGAACTGTAAACAAATTTATTTAAACTTGACTTTTGGCGCATCACTATTTTGCATTTATTGTGCTGGGTTTTTTCATTTGTATCCTTGTGAGCAAAAGAGTGATGCAGTGCGATATGAGTTATAGTTACTATTTTCTTAAGTAAGTTTACTATTTTTGATTATTTATTATTTTAATAAATTTACTATTTGCTATATTTTACTATTTTAGTAAATGTGTGAAGTATTATTTTTAGATTTTACTTTTGGTATATTTGTAGTATTTGAGTTTGATTAGAAGTCTAGTTAGTTTTAATTTTTTTTAAATTTGGAAGTTGGTGGCAGAGTCTATTTAGAGATTTAATTATTTCTAAATCTTTGAGAAAGTTTTGTATTTGAATCTATTTAAGAATTTTCAAAGGTTGTCTATTGTTAGACCATTGTAGGTGATACAAGGAATGATATAGAGATTGATTTGTTTTTTTTTTTTTTGAGAATTTGTGAATTTTTTATTTCCTCTTTTCTGGGAATTTGGAAAAATTAACAAGTTCAGAGTTCAGAGAGTGTTCATTATCTTCCCCTATTTACACCCTGCATGAGTTAGAATTTTCTTCTCCCTAAGAAAATGCAAAATTTGAACGTCTAATCAATATATTAGCCATCGCTTAATGGATCCTTTCAGGTTGGCAAGACTGGCTTTTCCATAGGTGCAGCTAAGAAGGCAACGTCACTGTCATTGATAATTGGACCCGGTGCTGGCTACAACTTGGTTAGTAGAGAGAGCAATTTCTAGTGAACCAGTGTTTCTTCTTTCTTGCTTTAGCTTGATGTTGCTGAACCACATCGTTTAAGTTCGGTTTTCCAGTGCTTTTAAGTCATCTCAAAAGAAAAAAGTAAAGGTGAAAGAAAGGAAGAAACAGTGCAAATGGCAATCATTTATTTTTCATTGGTTTTTTGGCAGAAGTCCAATCCACCAGCGGCAGAGGAGAATGCGACTGCAAGTGAACATGGTTGGCAATCTAAAAAGCGAAATGTGTTTGAAGAGCAACTTCGTGCAGAGAGGGAGTCCTTCCGAGCTGTATTTGATAGACGGCGTCATCGGATTGGTGGGCTTGACACGGATGATGAGTAATGTGATGGTAGGAAGGATGAAACACTCAAGTTTCTTTATGAAATTATGTTCATTTTTATATTATATTCCTTCAATTCTCTTGGGGGTTTTATCCTGTTTTGGATGAAAGAAAATGGGAATTTGGGTTGTTATACGCTTTGTATTCATTTGTAATTGTACAGAAAATGCCCACTAGAAGGAAAGTAGCTATGCATGGGAAAATTCCCTCTTTTGGACATTCACCCAAAACCATTGGAAAGTAATTGCTATTGTGCAATTTTAACGATTTATTCTTTCCTAATGTCATACTTTGTGGAAGCCTCTTCTACACATTGGGCTTGGCATTGCAATGTTTGGTTGAAAAAGTCGGATAAGCGAAACGAAATGTTGAAAAGTTTTTTTCTAAAAAGTGTGCAACATTTTTCCAAATTTTAATTATGAAACCAGTTATTTGTGTCACTTATTAATTATTAATAAGTGTTTATATACCGGAGGTGCAAAAAGGATGGAATGAAGGACAATTCTTAGCCTTCTTGAATTATTTCCTTAGCTCTGGATGGTATTGCACCTCTTGCCCCTCACGTTCGTCTGGGTTCAACTGTCTTGATTGAAGGGTACGACCTCTATTGCCTAGAAATTTGCCTTGTTCACCATTGGGAACTGCCGGGCTATTTGGACTATTGATAGGGCTGTGAGCCGAGTACTTTATCTTGAGGACAAGATGAAGAGTTTTGGGCCGTTCTGGAGAATCTTGAACATCCATGTTGAGATGCCCATAAGCAGAGTGATACCGAAAGGGTGGGGGATGTTTAGGAAAGGCTAAAAGTGATTGTCACGCCCCACCTAACGATACAGAAGTAAGAAAACCGAGAAGGCTTGAAATTATTAAAAGCATGAAAAAGCTAATGAGGAGAAGAAAAAGGGGAAGCATAGGACAAAATATTGGCGTTGGCAATTGCTATTGTCAAGGATTGTTTGAGAAACCCATGGTTAAAAGTTCAAAAGATCATGTCAAATTTGTTAAGTAAGAAATCAATCCTTTTCCTCTTCAAGAGGATAAGTCAGTAATGTGGTATCAAAGACGATAAGAAAAGTGAGCTTGTACAATAAGGAAAGCATTTCCTCAATTTGCAAAATTTAAGGTAAAATGGTGCAATCATGAATTGATTGCAATTGGGTTATCAATAATCCATAAAAAATAGGATTTACAAGTTTCAAATATTTTGAATATCACCACCAAGGTAGCATCATGTTGCACATAAAAGGTTATTTTTTGACATAGGAAATTGATGATGAGCTACCACAATCAGAAATAACAAGAATTTTGATCTCTTCACCATGTTTCAATTTGGAGAAGAATGAGTTGGTTTAAGGTAGAGGGTAGGTTGGCAACATGGACAAAAGTCCACTGGTGATGGATTGTGCATAGATTAAAAAGGAGGCAAAGGGTGGGACAGATGGAAGCTAAGGAAGGCAGATGAGCTGATAAAGTCTATCTATGATATGTGAGGGAGGATGATGCACGATTGGGGATTTCAACATAAAAAGATAAGTAGGGAAAACCATGTATGCTAAACGAGGAGTATGGAAGAGTATCTTGACCTACTGATTCATGAGCTAGAATTGAGAAATTCTATATTAAGCAATGCCAAATATATGCAGTCAAACATGCAGGCCCTCCTAGATGTTAAGCATTTAAATTTTTTTTTTCTCTTTACTCAGTGGAGTAATCTCAGTTGGCAAGAAATCAACACTTTCAAGGCTTACATTGGATCATAAACGAATATTTTTGGATACAAATAAAGTCAAATGGGGACCTTTGCCATTCAAATTTGAGATTGTCAATTGACACATAGGAATTTCATGAGGAAGGTGGCAAATCAGTGGAATGAAGACACAAAATTTGGGCAAGATTGACATAAGTTCATCATGAAGCTCAAGGGTTTAAAAGAGAAAGTGAAGTATTGGTATAAAACCACCTTTACGACAATAGACCTCAAGAGGAAGATTGAAAAAATAATTTTGTCACTTGATAAGAATGAGGAGAATGGGGAATAGTGTATAGAATTAGATACATTTAGGTCCAAGGAGCAATGATTTCTAGAAGATTGAATGTTGCATAAGCTTGGTTGTTGCGGAATGCATATCAGGCAAAGATAGGTTTGTCGATGCAATTGTGGTATAGAGGGGATGAGATAAGGAAAAATTTTTTAAGAGTAGAGATACTTCTTAGAGTGGTTATTTCAGGTAGAGGAGGTGAGAGAGGCGAATGTTTAGCCGTGACATGTTAAAAGCCCAAATCCTATCGACTTTTTGATGGATTTATTTTAGAAGGATTAAACGTGGTTTAGAATGATGTCATGAAAGGATTGTGTTGACAACCCCGCAAGTGTACGGGATCGCAATAGTAATAACCGGTGAGACCGGATATCGTCCTCAGGGAACGTATAAAAATCAACTATCTAAAAGCCCAATTTACTATCGATTTA
>JAJIYU010009767.1:0-16684 GCA_030144865.1 Tinospora cordifolia | reverse complement strand
GGTACGTGGTTAGAATATTAATTATCTTTAACTAGTGACCACTAGCATGCATGATTAAGCTCGATATCATGGTATATGTAAGCATAAGAACATGCTAATAATCATTAATCATGTTGTCATCATCTAGGTCATATCATGCAATTAAATTCACACATGGTATATCACTACTATAGTATTGAACAGCAGAATTCATATAACAGGTTGTTTAAGTAGGCAAGAAATTATGAAATCAAGTATTATAACATTCCTAGCATGCTTCTAAGATTGTAAAATAGTAATCACACGATCATGCTTCACATTCTAGAATAAAATAATATTAAAGAGAACATATAGTCATATCCACTAATTTTGTGTTCAGCTTGCTCTAATCCTTACTTCAGTACTCAACTCTTCTTGAGTCCTTAAGCTTTAAGAGTTATAAGTTATTTCTCAGTATTTGTTATATTTCTAGTATTTCAAACTCATAATCTAATGAGTTCTAAGTTAAATGGGTGTATTGTATCCAAAAGAGTGTGAAATAATTATCCTATAGTGTCCATTAACCTATCGGTATTGTGGTATAGGGCATGTAACATGGCGATCGAGATTTTGTGCGCAAAAAGCCCAAAAAACAAAATAGTCATAGTGTTACCATAGTACTCCCAATGTTACCTCGGTAATGCGAGGTGGTTTTCACTAGTTTGGAAATCACATTTTGTTTGTGTGTCTCTTGTTTCTCCCATGCATGGTACTTTGTGTATTGTGCCACAGATCTAAAACATGCAATATTTAGAGTAGAACACTATTATACCTTATAGTTAATCGCCTTTGTTCTATTTGATTCACGTTCTTCTTTTGTTTGCTTCCCGCTCGTCACACGAGAATATTATAAACGTATTTAGGGTCTGTTAGAAGTGGAAGACATGTGTGAAACATCACATATTGCAAAGATAATGAACCTTAAACATTGGTTCATGTGTAAAACTAATGCCTTACCTCTGTAGTCGTTCGTAATGGTGGGACTATTCAAAACCATCATAGTTCTCACTGTTCTCGTCCTATCAACGTTCGTAAGATAGTAAGAAGAGGGATGGGACTTGATAACTCTGGTTCAGAACAAGCGTGGGAAGAAGGGAATCGATAGTAACGGCTAGAGTTTTGCTGTACGAGTGAAGATGAGTGTGGCTACGGGATGAGTTCATGTGATTAGGGTTAAAAGTGCACTTCAATATATATAAGCGAGCAGTATTGTAGTGCACCTCCAACCTTCTTTTCTAGTTTTCAATTGTAATATCGCGGTATCGGATCCAGTACCAAGGTATTGGGACTACTTTTAATAACAGCACCAAGTCGTGGCACTACAGTACCATGCCCTCACTTCAAATTCTGTATTTTTAATCGCAATAACCCGGTATCCCATCTCAATACTATGGTACCACATTGGGGTCCCAAAATTCTACAATCCAATCACAGAATCGCGATACTTAGAATTAATACCGTAGTGTTCGCACGAGCAAACCAAATTCCAACTCAGCGATGCACTACACATGGTACTAATTTTGGGTACTGCAGCAATCGCACGACATTCTCCTTTTTTTAGTATTCTTAAACTTGGAGTATTACAGCTCTGGTAGCATATCTCTTGGATTCGACCATTATCTACAAGTTAAAAGTCATTTTAGTATTCGATAAGGTATTATCATAAAAAGTTTCAAGGAGAATATTAATCTGGGTACACAACCCGTGTAATACCCTGAAAAATTTGTACAAAAAGAAAAGAAAAGAAATGAAATAAACACCTCACATGATTTGGGCATCCAAAATTCATTTCATTGTCCAATTAAGGGGTCATTTGCCTAACATGCATCCGTGAAATGACAATTAGGAAAGAAAATGAATAAAACCCTATCCAAACACAATCTTTGAATTTTTGTTTATTTCATGTGAACCCAAAAGTGTGAGGCAAAGGCCTAAAATGCCCATAGTCATGGCACACCAAAGTGTGGAATGACAAATAACTTAATTACTCTACGCATGTGCATTGCACATGAGCAAGGCCTAGCCATCCTTGTGCATGATTAGAAACCCTAAAAGATGATCCCATGTATGCAAGCTACAATGATCATTTGCCCCTCACCTTGGTGTCCAAGCAAGCAAGAAAGAAAAGAGAAAAGTTTCTAAAACTGATTTGGGAAGTTGATCATGTGTGCTCAATAGAAAAAATAGAAGTTCCAATGTGCCATGATCATGTGCACCCTAAGCCCATGCACACAAAGACGTCCAAGAAGTCAAAATAAGAAGGCATGACCCAAATTAGAAAGTTTCCATGATCACACTATGGTGCCAAAAATAAACCATGCAAAGTGTCAAGTTTGTCCTTGCTTGGTGAACACTCACAAAGAAAAAGAAATATTGACTTACTCACATGACTTCCAAGAATAGAAGTTGCTGAAAAATGTTTTTGAACACCAAAGGAACAAGATTAGAAGTTTTTAATTCAAGGATAGAAGTTACTAAAAATTGTTTTTAAATACCCAAGGAACAAGATTAGAAGTTTTTAATTCAAAATCGAAAGTTCTTGTAACACCCAACCCTCGAGACATTGATTGTTTAGCTAATCACAAGGTGGCTAGGGTCCGGTTACAATTTCAATCATCCCAAGCCTTATTCATTAAAGTAACACATACCAAGGCAATTGTACAAGAGAAAAAGAAATGTTTCTAAGTCTTTATTCAATATAATAAAAGAGAGTACATAACTCCAATTTAAATCAAAAGAAACCATTACAACAAAAATAATTCAAACTTGGGCAATATGCCCTTACATTGTAAATAAAATGGAAACTTTCTAAAACTATGCATTCTAAATTGCATGCATGCTTCATCATTTGTTTAATTCCCTAAGTACATAGCCTAGTAGATCATTCTTAAAACAATCAATTTACTAATTCAAACTAATAGCACATTCAAATTCAAACACTAGCATACATTAGGCATTTCAAACAATATTTTGTTTATACTTGTAAATTTTACTAAAAGGATTTCAAGGCCATTGATGTTCTTATCCAAAATACCTCCTCTCTGAGTGGAAAGACAATTCATCTTATCACATTCCATTGGAATTAGGGACTCTTACCCACATCCCAAGTATTTTGTGCTATGCCCTATACACATAGTACGACAAACCATATACCCACAGTATATGTAAAGAACATCCATAGCATCCCTTTGGAATATTATGACAGTATGTGATTCACAAATTTCAAAATCTTAAACTTAATTCTCACATATTCATAAATCAAAAATTAGAATAATAAAATTAAGAATAAAGCATGAAAACAATGCATAGCATGTTTCATATTTAAAATCAAACCTAAGCATAGAAACTAGACATGACATGATATTATGAATACTTCAAACATGCAAACATGATAAACTAAATTTAAATCATGACTAAATATGTTGAAAACTGAAAATGAAAGATGCATGAACATGCTAGAAACTCAAACTAGGAAAGTAGAAGTACAAGAAATCCCATCCATCTTATGAAGCATTTTAAAAAAAAAAAATTTAGCAAAGGTTCCTTTCTTCAGCATGTCTAGCACTTCAAAGACACTCAATTAAACACCAATGCACTCAAGAATACTTCAAGATCACTCAAGAACAAAAGGGTTACCAAGAAGAAGTCTAGAACAAGCTAAAAGGGAAGTGTAAACTCTTGTTTTGGGGTGAAGAAGAAGTGCGCACAAAGGGGTTGATATAGATTTTCAAGAGGCTAGGGGGGGACGACTTGGGAAGCTAGGGCAGCTCACAAATTGAGCATATTTCTAAAAGCCAAGGGGACAGTTTGCATAGGATAGGGCAAGTGTGGTCATTAGGGTTTCCTAATCATTTGTGCACGTAATCTTTGGATCTTTCTTTGTTTCCATTATGTGTGTGAGCACAAATCAGTTTGAGAATAACATCTAAACCACTTAGGACATCCATTTAGATCAGATTTTGTGCTAATAACATGTTTCCTAACTAATTCATTTGCTTTGGCACCACACATGCATCTATAGGAAACATTTCATTCTTGGCGTCATGGTGTGTGTTCATTAGGGTTTTCTGTTTGTTTGTTTCTATGCTTGAGGTTTATAAATCAGCAACAAATCAGTATCTATCCTTGGTTCATGCAACTATTAGAGTGTCTAAGATGTAGAAATTTCCATTCTTGAGTTCATGTGAGCACCGAGGTGATGGCTAGGGTTTGTATTAGGGACATGATGGTAACTCTCCTTTGTGGCGCCAAGATTAGTGTATTTCTAGGTTAGGAAACTTTCTTATTCTTCTCTATTGCTTGTTTGGACATCAAGTAAGGTGCATAGGATCCTAGTTTGTGCTGCACTAGATCAGCTCATACAAATCTTCATGGTTAGGCAAGTTTCCCTTTTATACACTTTCAATTTTTCCCACAAGATGGTGCCACCCTTGGTTTCTATTTTTGAAATTTCTGATTTGGTTTGTGAGAACATGAGTGATTGCTAGGGTTTGTCCATGGGTGCAATTCGTGCTTTAGAATCTTCTAACTAGGGGCACACACACACACAAGGACAGCTAGGGTGTTGTGCATACATGAGATGTTATGTATGTGACATACGTGCATGGAATCACTCTTCATCATTTCAAAACCATGAGGGACGACTCTAGGGTATGGGTGTACATGATCATGGCATCATCACTCATGTGACTTGCCCATGCTTAGAGGTGATGACAAACTTTTGGGTTCACATGAATTTAAAATAACTTCATATCTCTCATTTGGCTATGATTATAGCACTTTTTGATTCACATAAATTTAATAAAAATTAATATCTTTTAATTGGCTAAGTTTTTTCCCATTTTCTTTCCTAATTTAGATTCCCTTAAGGTACAACAATTACATGAACTCTTAATTGAGCAAATGAAATGAATTTTGAATGCCTAGGCCATTTGAGGTGTTCACTTTATTTCATTTCATTTCGTTTCATTTTGTTTTGCTCCTTGAATTTCACTCCCCTAAGAGGTTTTTGAGCAATTTCAATCTTGCTAATTGATTCTAGAAATGAGTTGGGCTTCATTTATCATTTCATTTCATTTAGTACAAAATTTTAGGGTATTACAATTGCTAAGTCTTGTTGATTTGGTGTGCACAAGAAAAGGATTCAATTACTAAAACGTATTGAAAAGTTGCTTTGCTCACAATATCACACCTAGATTAATGCCAAACAAAGATTAGCAAGTGGTCCAAGCCAAGATTGCATTCACACATGAAAATGAAACCCTAAATGAACATTTGCCTAAACCATGCGTGTGTGCACACCAGAGAGGAAACCCTAGTGGTCCCCACATGCCAAAAATGTGCTCAAAGGAATTGGAAAGTGGCTGATGCAAGATTCCCAAACCGTCCCCACTATGTGCAATGAAAAATCTATATAAAGGTTCCCCTGTGCTCACTTTTTCTTCATCCTAGAGCAAAAGCTGACAAGTCCCTCTTGCTCTTTCTAAGCCTTCTTCTTGACACCTCTTCTCACTTCTCTTTTATTCTTGAGTGTTCTTAAGTGAGAACTATTGTTCTTGAGTAGTTGAGTGTTCTTGAAGTGCTTAGACTGTGAAAACTCTGCCAAATTTTCAAAAAACTGCAAAACAAGGTGGAAGTGATTTCAAAAACCCCCTTTTTATTAGTTTGAATTAATATCATGTTCATGCATGTTTTAAAATCTGTTTATCATACATATTTCAATTTCAGACCATTCACATGATTTAATTTTCAGTTTAATATGTATGCCATGTTTAAGAATTCATAAAACCATGCCATGCGTAATTTCCCATGCTTAGGCTGATTTTGAAATATGGTGTATGCAAGTAATATTTTTATGTTTTCATGATGATAACATGTCGAATTTTAGTTCTTTTATGATTCATGATTATGAGATTTCAAATAAAAGACTTTGATGTTAAAAATCATGTACAGTCATAGTGATCAAAAGGGATACTATGGGTGTTCTTTACATATATTATATGTATATGAGCTGCATATACTATATGTATATGGGTGTAGCACAAAATACTGGACTATGGGCAAGGGACCCTAAATCCAATGGAATGTGACATAAAAAAATTGTCTTTCCACTCAAGGGGAGGTATTTTGATAAGAACATCAAGAGATTGGACCCCCTTTCAGTCTAACATACAACTGAAAATAAGAAACTGTTTGAAATGCCTAATGCATGCAAGTATTTGAATTTGAATATGTTATTAGTTTCAATTAGTTACTTGGTTGTTTTTAGAAGGATCCACTATGCTATTTGCTCACTCTTCCTCTTTTATCTTTTTAGGAAATTGAACTACATGATGAAGCTTACTAAGGATTTAGATTGTTTTTTATTAGAAAGTTTCTATTTTATTTCTAATGTAAGGGCATGTTGCCCAACTCTTAAATTTTTGCTGCAAGTTTCTATTTTGAGTTGTATACTCTTTCTTTTTAGAAGTTTAAATTTGAAGTCATGCACCCACTTTTATTAAATCAATAAATATTTAGAAAGTTTTCTTTTATCTCTTTTGCAATTGCCTTAGTGAATGTTTTTTAATTAAATAAGGCATGAGATAAGTGAATTAGAAAGACAAGTTGTGAACTTGTAATTATAATCAAACCTCTGCCCACCCTTTGGTTAAACCAAATTGAAAGTCTCGAGGGTCGAGGTGTTACAACCCCTCTTTCCTTATCCTCGAGATGTGAAATCCTTTCCAAACTTGAGAAAATAGTCGTTCCTTCCTTAGTCGTTTTTCGTGTCTATTTCCTTAATTTTTTTTGTTTCATCCATGCTATCATGAAGCTGAATTCATATCTCTAAGTTCTTGATTTATTTAATGACCTATTAGTTTATTCTTTTAAGTTCTGTTTGAGGATTTTCAAAGTCTTTTAATGTTGTTAGGTACAAGATTTTTTTGGTCTCAAAATAAAAATACATGTTATGAATTTAAACAAGTAAAACATGCATTCAATCAATCATTTAATCACACAAGTTCAGGCTAGCATAGCAAAATTCCAAGCTTTCATCTGCGCCACCGACTTTGAGTGTCCTATACCACCCTTGCCCATTGACACATAATTCCACTTAGAGATTTTACTACGCCCAAACAATTTTGCAAATGTCTTGACAACTAAGGCCTCCCAAGCCCCACTATACTTGACCATCCCACACCAGCCAAGCATAGGGAGACTAGCTCTTCCAAAGTCGTCGATCATTCACCAAGCATGGTTCATCATTCTTAGAGTATAAGATTCTTCCATACCCCCAAATTCCTATGCAACCCATACCACAGAGAAACCAGCAATACAGGATCCTCCTAATCTCGTGTCCAAACTAATCAAGTGTTTCGTTATTTACATTTTCAGTTTCTAACCTATGTGCTAAAAGTTTTCAATTATGATCCACTGTACCACCTTTGGATTGTAACACCTCGCCTCCCATGCCTTGGGCCAACGTCATTCGACTGTGTTTCCAAATCCTTGGGACTTTCTAAATAATTAGAACTCATGCCATTATTTAAAAAAACCATATTTAAAAACATCTAAATAAAATAAATAAATAAATCATTATCTATTCCCTTTTTCATGAATAATAATATCAACACCATGATATAAAGAAATATTCAATATCATTTATTAGTTCAAAATTTTAAAGATACAATGTCTTTTGTTTATTACAGCAGAATAAATCTCAAATAACTTCAAATTTTAAATAAAAATAACTTGGGCCAACATGTCTTACAATTTAATAAAAATTCTAAGAAAAAATTCAGTAGCCTTTGATTCTCAATTTCTTGAAAGATTAAAAGAAAGGATGAGCTTACGCGCCCAGTGGATCAAATTTAACTTATTATTTCAAAACAAATATAACATGCATAACAAATACTTAAAAAGATTACGAGGTTCAAATAGTAGTTTGTTACTATTGACATTAAGGACCAAAAGAAAATACGCCCCAGTGTCTCAACCCTTAGGGTGAGATCAACTACTGAAACTCAAACCCATCACTTTTGGTATGGGGTCAACTTTGAACCCTTAATGCACAACCAAAATTTTGATTGAAACATTCATGATAAAAATTCATCGTCATGTCGGTACGTGGTTAAAATCTTTGTTTAATTTTTGATTTAGTATATAAAAAAATAACATCCATGTGAATAAATTGAACTTAAATAACATTAAACATACGAGCACGATAACATGGCAATATATCAACGCGAATCATGCATCATTAATCATAAAATCCTAAGAATGCTTATCTAATCATGGCATGTATAATCATGGCATGCATTACATGGCATATCTCTTGACTAAAAATACACACCCATGCACATCATATCTGAATCAAAATAATAAGTCAAAAGTCTAAAAATTACTTCCATCTCAAATAGCTTTTCTCCTCTTGAAGCTTATATTGAATCTCCTTTAGATCTCCCAAACTAGGAGCACAGAAATTTGTGTAGCATTTCTTTACTACTATTCCAACTGTTGTTTAGAGTAGCTAAAGAAAAAGAGAGATGCCAAGAGGGAGGAAAAGAGAGCAAGAAGGAACTTCTTCAGTTCTCGCTGGGATAAGGAGAATGGTGCTCATGCTTGGATTTATATAGAGTTCTAATGAGCATGAATTGGCAAGTTTGGGGTGTCTTCATTGTAAAAACCTTTCTAAAAATCTTTCCTTTTCCATTTTATTCATTACCTATGCATAAGAATTAGTAAGTAAATATTTTAGAAGCTGCTAATACATTCTTTTCGGTTGATTTCATTTTAGAAACCTTTTTAATTCTCTATTTTACTTGTTTCCCAAGCACATATATTAGTAAGCAATTATTTTAGAAGTTGTTAATACATTCTTTTGAGTTGATTTTATTTTAAAAACATTTCTAATTCTCAATTTTTCTTGTGTGAAAAGAATGAGGGTTTTGGAAAGTATAGATTTTTAGCAACTTCCTTGGTTATTTTTGTTTCTTATTTTTTATTTTTGGCCATCTTTTTCCTTTGGTTTTATTTTTGTTTTACCTACTTTATTTTATTCATTGGAATATACATAATTTTACATCCAAAAATTCTACAAAATTCTTAGTTAATGTCGTTTCTCATTTTGGTCACTTATAAGTTAAAATGTATAAAATCTTGTATCTTTAAAATTTTGTAAAATTCTGAAGGATTAATTCTATTTTATTTAATTGAATTTTGTAAAAATTTTCAGGGTATTACATGGCAACACCCAAGTCTCTACCTATGGTCTCTTCTCTAGACCTAAGGTCACTTTCTTGGCAAAAGGTTCATCTGTCGAACTATTAACCTATATCTATTCTTTTCGATACCACCTTTGGTACCACTTTTGTATTCTAGTGAGTATTTTGCACTTTAACACTACCTCCTAGTTTTTTTTGTAGGAAAATAGGTGTGTTTTTCAACTTCAATTACTTGTATGAGCTGGTGGGACAACCTCAGGATCAAGCAGTGAGACAAAGTCTACTTAAATAACTGGTATTTCTCAAAGAAGATAACACATCTCCTTTTTAATGTTTAGCTTTACTCAAAACAAAGCTTATCCACTATCAACTCAACTCATAATCATCATATCCAAGCAAAACATTTGAAGACATATTTCTTTTGAAAAACAATCTTCGTAATTCAAAATAATTCAATTTAAAAACAAGAGGAATGACACTCTAAATCAATTCAAAGTAAAAAAAAAAAAACAAATCTTACCAGAGAGCTACAACCTAAGCTCTTGACTACTCATCTAAGTCAACTCTATCTAAGTCTAGACACTTTACTTAGTAGTCTACAACTGAGCTCTGAACCGCCTTTGCTATCAGAGTAACCATCTCGTTCTAGCCCAACAATGTAACACCCCAAAAGTCAATAAACCCTTTACATAATTTTAGAATTTATTAATATAAAATAAATAATTCAAATAAATAAGAGAAAACATAAGTTTATGCATAATCATATAACACAAGTGTTAAAAGACCCAAAAATAACATATAAAAATAATATAAATTCGAAAAAACATGAAAAATATTGACGAAAACACGAATATAACATGAAGGGCTTTGGTTACCTAAGTAATGATTGGGATTACTGCAAAAATGCGAGCAAATCTCAAGAAACCTAAAAATTTAACATGGTTTCAGTTACCATAGTACTCTACTGCGGTAATGCATAACTATCACAATAATGTATCACGTTACCATGGTAGTACATGAATAAATATGTACTATTATCATGTAGAAACCCTAATTATCAATCATTCTATTAAACAATCACATATATTCATCTAAAAACCCTAACCAGCTGCCACTAGTTAATTTCTTTTCATTCCATAACCATTCAGCATTGATTTCAATCCATCCAAATCATTCCTAGCTGCCTCTCAAGCAAAAGAGAGAAGACGAACCACATAACCAATGAGGACTTTAATTGTTTTAGCGTCATGGACAATTGCAAATGAGGTAACGCACTGGTTCTCACATAGAATACATGTTTTCTAAGAGAATGGCTATTCGCTTGGTGTAACAGTGTCCTGGAAGTGTTCTAAACATTCATTGGAAGTTAAGAAATGTAATACCCTGAAAATTTATATGAAATTTAATTAAATAAAAAATAATTAATTATTGAGAAATTTACAAAATTTTAGAGATACAAGGTTTTATATATTTTAACTTATAAGTGGCAAAGATGAAAAATGACATTAATTGAGAATTTTGTAGAATTTTTTAATGTAAAATTATATATATTCTAAGGTATAAAATAAAATAGGTAAAATAAAAATAAAACCAAAGAGAAAAGATAGCCAAAAGTAAAATAAAAATAAGAAACAAAAATAACCAAGGAAGTTGCTAAAAATCTACACTATACAAAATCCTCATTCTCTTCACATAAGAACAATAGAGAATTATAAATGTTTCTAAAATGAAATCAACTCAAAGGAATGTATTAACAACTTTTAAAATAATTGCTTATTAATATATGTGCTTAGGAAACAAGTAAAATAGAGAAGTTAGAAAGGTTTCTAAAATGAAATCAACTCAAAAGAATGTATTAGCAACTTTTATAATAATTGCTTACTAATATATGTGTTTAGCAATAAAAAGGAAAATAGAGAATTAGAAAAGTTTCTAAAATGAAATCAACCTAAAAGAATGTATTAACAATTCTAAAACCTTTACTTACTAATTCTTATTCATAGAAAACAAATAGAATGGAAAGAGAAAGAGTTTTAGAAAGAATTTTATAATGAAGACACTCAAAACTTGTTAATTCATGCCAATTAGAACTCTATATAAAGGCTCCCCTTTGCTCCCATTTTCTTCCTCCCCAAGCAACAGCTAATAAGATACTTCTTGCTTTTTGTAGTCTCTTTCTTGACACCTCTTTTCAATTTTTAAGAGTTTTTGAGTGTGAAGTTTTCAGTTGTTGAGTGTTCTTGAGATTTTAGACGTCTTAGAGAATAAAAGTTGTAACACCCCACAATTTTGTAAATGCGTATATCTTGCGAGCGAATATAAATAAGATATTATTTTGTAAAAAAATAAAAATTTAAAATAAAATAATAAAATAATAGTTGTTATGTAATAATAATAATAATAATATAAAAATTCGATATTGATTTAAGAAATGACATTAAATATTGGTAGATTAAAATTTAGTGTTTGTTGGAGCAATAAAAGAGAACATTAAGTGATTGGAATGATGGAAAAAAAAAAAGTGTAATAATGTCCAAAATTCAGACTTTTGAACAAAAGATGAAAGCTTAGAACAAAAACTAGAAATATCGACCAAACCAGATAATTTTGGTTTGGCGGTTACTCTAGAAATTGAAAGAAGATTTGGGGCGGTGACGATGAACCAGAAATTTTTGGTTTGAGCGGTGGAGGGGAAGAATCTGGTATTTGGGGTTCGTTTTTCTGGGTTTGATGTTCATGTAACCGAAGATGGAAGAAGAAGAAATGGAGAATGAATATGAATGAAGGGTGCTCTGTTTTGAGGGCATGGATGTGGGTTTGGTGTGATGATCAAACAATCAAAACAGAGGAGAAAAACAGAAAAGATGAACACGTTGAAGGATGAAGAACATGGCACGGTTTGGGAAATGAATTTAGATTTAGAAATTTTAGGTTTGAATTTGTGTGTTGCTAGTGGTGAAACGAAGAAAAGAGGAAGAAATCACGAATAGAAAGAAAAAGATGGCGTTGACGTTTGGTTGGATTTCGATGTGAGGATTCAGTTTGAGTTGCTGATGGTCATGAATCACTATGGAAATGAAGACGGAAGCTTGAATAGTGTGAGTTTTCAGCGGATTCGCAGCTGGTATGTTCAAGCCAAAAAAAACAATATGGTTTTTTGGGGTTTTGCAGCTGGTTGGACGATCAAAATAGGGGTTTTGGATTTGGGGATTTTAGTTTGGATTGAAATGAAGAAACAAAACAATGACCAAGCATGAAGAAAGATCTGAAATTTTTTATTCAAACCATCAGTTGGGTCGTTGTTCAACAGAAAATAGGAGCAATCGGCTGCAAGCTTTGCTTCATTTCTGGATTTCGACCATCAAAACAGAGAAGTTGATGAATTTTTCTGGGCTTAAAATCTTTGTTAAATGGTGTGATTCCTGACTTTGGTTGGGGTTTGAAAGAGATTGCGTTATTATTTGTGGGTTTAATGGTTGAATGTAAATCAAAACTTTCTATGTGAAGTTTGGATATTTGATTGGGTGAAAATGAAGAAGAAAGCTAAAAATGAAGAAGCAAGCAGCAAAACAATTTTGGTTCATTTTTTGGGTTTTGATTGTGAAAAAGAGAGCAAAGAAGTAACTTTAGTTGATAGTGGTTTGGTTTCTTATGGCTGGCTGGTTGTTCGTGTTGTTGTTCAAAACGTTGAGAATAGTGATGATGGAACGAAGAACAAGGGAACTACAAACTGTCACAACTGAATACCCCATTCAAATAGACATGCATTTTCATTTAAATGAACTTGTTAAGCTTGGAGGGCCTTTTGCTACTGCAACTGCTTTGTCTAATACGTGTGGACGTGAGTTCGTTGTTGGTGTTGTTCGCGCAAAGAAGACAATGTTGTTCGCGCAAAGAAGACGATGTAAGATAAAATTTGAACTTTTATTCTAGATAGTATAAAATTTATTTTAGTTGATTATAGATGTAAAAAAAAAAAATTATTTAAATAGAAATTAAATAAATCAATTATGAAAACTAGTTTAGAAAATTTATTTAATAATTTAAATTAAATAAATTTAATATTAGATTATTTATTAATTATTGAATATGAGGATTAATTGATTTAATAAAATTAAAATGAATTAATCTTTTAAATTAGAATATATATATATATATAGCTTTTCAATACATTAATAGTTTTATTAAAATTTTAGAAGCTTAAATTTTAATAATTCAAGAAAATAATAAAAATAATAATAATAGATAATAAACCTTTAGAATTTTAAAAACTTTTATAAGAAAAGAATAAAATTTTAGGTCCTAAAACTAAATGTGTAACATTTAAAAGTTTTATTTTATCTGTAACTAAATTAATTATGATATTAATAAATTATTTAAATTTGTGCACATTCAGTTATTAGAAATCTAATTGTATGTAAAAACTTGGAAGTAAATTATTAAAGTTTTAATTTCAAATTAAGAAAATTCATTGGACTTAAAAAATTATTTTAATTAGAATATATAAAATTCTAGAATTTAAGAATAATCTTAAATTAGTTGAAACTGATTTCTAGACTTCATAATTAATTTAGAAACTATTTAACCTTAATAATATTTTGAATAAGATTAAAAGTTTAAATTAGTAAACATATCAATTTTCTAAAATATAAGCATACAAGGAATTTTGGACACAATTTTAATCAACATTGAAAATCTAGAAATAAATAAGAATTATTTTTATTTCAACATTAGAAACCTTATTTTGACCTGAATAGATTTAGTTGAAATTTATATTTAAATTTCACAATTATTTTAGAAATCATTCAAACTTAAGAATAATTTTATTAAATGTCAAATTTCATATTTGTACATTTTAGAGTATCGAGCATCTCAAAGGAAAACAAGGTCGCCCTAAAGATCTACGGAATCAGGTGAGCGTGATTTCCTTGCTCTTATGTATTATATAGATTTAAAATTCAAAACATTTGTTTAAATAGTTCTAGGTTATTAGAATTTTATTATGAGTTTGATTGAACTTGTTTGACATATTTGGATGATAGTGTGATGAATTATTTCAATTTACGCATAATTATTTCACGTCATGTTTGAAAAGAAAGCATGCATCTATATTTATTTAATTATGGCATGCATGAATAAGAAAACATGCATTTAGATTTCATAGTTTTCTGATGCACTTTATCATCTTAACTTCATGCATAATTTGATTTTTTTTATTTATTGGATTGTGAAATGTTTGGTGCGATTGACTTGTTTGTAAAACTAAAAATAAGACGAAGGATTACTAAAAAGTCACGTACCAGTGCGATCGACGAGGCTGAAGGGGATTGAGGTGGTATCTCCTATATGCCACCGCTTGAGATCAAAGAGCTACAAGGTGAATTGTAGGTATTCCCAACCTTGAGATGCCTGTGACAGTTCGAAGTTTTTGGGAGGTGTACGAGCCGTGGTAAGTACTCTCTCTTAAACTGTGATACTGAGATATGGGTGATTTTATATAGTACTTGAGACCTTCTACGATCACAATTAGATTAGATCGCGGGGAATACCGAGAGGCATCTCAACCCTCTTCCGGTCTCAGACTTCGACCATAACTAAATGAATGTTTGAAACGCCTAATGTTTGGAAGTATTTGTAATATTTTGGATATTGGTTTGTGTAATGCGTGTGATGTGTAGGAATGATCAATTGGGCTTTCGAGCTCACTCCCATTTTATTTTTCAGAAACACTTGGACGTAGTGCTCAGCAGTCTACGTCAGAAGACTCACACTTTGATTGGACACCTCATGGGGGAGGTCGTCCGGGATAGGAGGTTTTAGAGGTTGTATTTTATTTACTTAATTGAAATAGAATCGCATGTATAATTTTCTTTTGAATTTAATTTTGTTGTTTTACAAGTATTTTTTTCTTTTGAATTTCAGTTGATTATATCGTTAATATAATATAAGTTTTACAATTATCGTTATAATATAAGTTTTTTTTACATTGATTCCGCAACGTAACCTTGTAACTTATGATTTATGATTTTCGATTTTTCGGTGAATACGATGAAAAGTTATTTTGATCTTTGTTTTGTGCGAAATGTATTTTAAGATATTTCTCTGAGAACCAACCATCTAGAAATTGATTTGAAGAAAAAGATTTGGATAGAAAATTTTAAGTACCATTCCGATTCTCAACGGGTGACGACCCATAACACATGTCGAGAGGTCTAATTGAAAGTCGGGGTGTCACAGAAGTGTTGCTAAAATTCTAATTTGTGCAACTAAAATTTCAAAACTCTTGTCTTGTTATTTTGAATTCAATGAGTTATTCATACGCATGTTTTATTTTCAGTTTACCATGCATACCATGTTTTACTGTCATCAAATCATTTCATGCTTAGATCTCACATGCTTAGGTTTGTTTGATTAAAGATGCATGTTATATGACGTTTTGGTTATGTGAATATCATGCTCACATACTGAATTTTATTTTCATTATTTGTAGTTGATTCAAGAAAAGAAAGATTGATTATGATAAGAAACACATATTGTCATAGTGGTTCATAGGGATTACTGTAGGTGTTCATAAGATATGAACTTCGATTAGTTTCTAGTTCATATGGGTGAGGTCCCAAAATACTAGAAATACGTGTTAGGACCTAAATCTAGTGAAACTTGACATAAAGGAATGTCATTTCACTCTTTATGAAGTATTTTGATAAGAACATCAAGGTTAACTCCTTTCAGTCTAAGTTTTCAACTAGTAAACAATAAACTGGTTGAATCACTTAATGTTTGAAAGTGTTTGATGGCCTTATTGATTTGAAATAATGATTTTACTGTTTTTAGAATGATCCAGTGGGCCTTGTTCTCACCCTTCCTCCTTTAATTTTTCACGAAATTGAAAAAATGAAGATGCATGCCAATCACTTAGGAAATATGTTAAAGTATTTTATTTAGAGCAATTTTAATTCATTGTAAGGGTGTATTGCCCAAGTTTGATTATTTCATTATACTACATTTGAGTTATGTACTCTTTCTTTTCATCAATAAAGTTGAAGAATTATTTTATCTCTAATTATCCTATCTTGTTGAATTAAGCGAATGCAATTGAGTTGAGTAATATGAAAGTCTAACAGACTTGGGATAAAAGAAAATAGAAAGTCAAGTATGAGTCACTTGTAAAAGTAATACGACTTAGCCAATGGTGTGGTCTGGTTTACTGAGTTGGGGCTCGGGGTGTTACAAAGGTGGTATTAAAGCTCAGATGATAGGTTATTGGGCATAAGGAACTACTTCGATATCAAAGGTGGTATCAGAGCCTAAGCGTTAATTGGTAGGCTAAAATTAGAAGTTTACTCAAATACCTAAGGTGGTATCAGATTTAGAAAGTATTGACTCAATCAAGTAAGACCTACACTTTGAGTTGAGTTTAGAATGCCCCACCTTCTATTTTGAAATTGAAAAAAAAAATT
>JAJIYU010009766.1:0-16713 GCA_030144865.1 Tinospora cordifolia | reverse complement strand
TAGACTAATGTACACAGGAACCCTAATGCATTTGGGTCTAAGAAGAAGAAAATGTAGCACGGGCCCGTCTCTCGGGTATCCCAAGATTTTTGATCAAATAAAATTGAACCGTCAGATGATGTGGAAGATGGGACTTGGGAGGCGGGGTGTTACAGGTACACTACGATGGGGCTTGCTTCAGCCTTAGAACACGTTTGTGGTTGCACTGTCACACTATTTTTAACCAAGCGTCCAATTAAGAATGGTGGGATAGTTGTAGTCATGGATATCAAAATACTTGCACCATTGTTTGGGTGTAATGCAATTCTGGGTGGAAGTCTGTGTGAAGGGCGAGTGTGGTATGGGGCACGCAGACCTAAAAGCACAGATGGAAGCTTCAGGATTGCATTATGCTAGCGTGTGTTGTTTGCTTGATTGTTGGATGACTGTCGGTTATGTATGCAGTTTGATTATCTAAGTGTTATAACCCAAACTCCTGTACCAGAAATAGAGGAAATACTGCCGACTTAGAACCATAAACCCCTAGACAATAGAGACAGATCGAGAACTTATAGACTATGCACCAAGAGTCACCGTAGCACGAGAAACGCGAAGGGATATAGGTGGATAGAAAGTAGTGGTCAATAAGATAAGTTACGGTACCAAAAGAAAACAGGAAATAGATATATATATATACATATAAAATAAACGTTATCCTTCAACTTAACATGAATAGGTCATTGAATACTGAATTAAACTTTTAGCTTGTGGTTCATGCCAAGGGGTTCGCAGATCTAGGAAAAGTATGGTCAAAGAAGAGGTGAAAAATGAACTCATATTGGGTGAGAGTATACCGAGAGTAGCAGTGACCAAAGAGACTTTAGTAACCTCCAAATTTATAACAAAGATTTCTTAGAAAGTGAGCTTGGAGATTTCTCCAGAACTAGTGAAACAAGTGGTGAGGACCCTGCAGTCATTGGCATTACCACAACTGTCGATGCCTGCTCAGACACAGGTACAGTCACCAGTGTAACTAAAACCTCATATGCGGTTACAACCTCAGACTCATCAAATGAATAGACCTACAGATACAGTGTCATGGAATAGATCAGACATTTATGATAAAGAGTCGAGGGATTTGTTGAATGAATTCCAGGGGTTGTGACTTAGTACTTTTGAAGGTGTGACTGATCCCTTTGCAGAAAAAAAAGTGGCTTACCAAAATGAATTAGCATTTGAAGGCTATGGGAGTAACTAGACTTAGAAGGGTGACGTTAGTAGCGTACCAGTTGATGGGATTGACATATTAGTGGTGGAAGATGATTGAGAATGACTTAAAACAGGAACAAACAGTATAGGTCAAGCATAAGAAAGCATAATTAGAGCAAATTGCTGAAGGCCCCAAAAAGAAGCAACATAGGCAACAAAGTCAACAAACTCGAGGCATACATACTATAGGTTATCAGACAAATAATAGGCAGCAGTCTTGACACACTAGGGCAAGTCAGATGAACAGTGACAAAAAGGAGCAGGCCAAGAAACTAGGATTGTGTTAGTCGCATCTAGATAAATTAGAACAAGAAAATAATGGGTGCGATCATCTTAGCACTAATGCACCAAATCCCATCAGAACTTTACAATTAAGCGTGCTTGGGCGAGAGTAGAAACAAGCCAGAACAGAGAAGTGATGGTAGAAATGATAGCTGAGATCGCAAAGAGAGTAATATTAGAGGTTACTATCAGAATTGAGGACAATTGGTGAAAACCCTGTAGCTAACAGTGACACCAAAGGTGTGATTAAGTAAGTGCTACAACTAGATTAGTCTGTTATGATAGACGGTAGCAAGAGTTGTTGATCAGACTTCGAAAGCTATGATTCCATATGGTTGGGAGAGATTGTAGTGTGACCATAGATGATAAAATAGGATGATTATGTAGGTGCCTACTCGTGTCATCTCTGCAGGAACTCTAACTGAAACGCTACAGTTGTTCACTACACAAACTACGAGATTACGTGATGAAGAAAATGAAAATGTCTGAACAGCTCAAGTTCATCCTAGGTGAGAGCATACACCAGATCATTAATAAGTTTCTACAATTTTTCATGGAAATATTATGAATGTCACGCATGATACCTGGGTTAGAATATCATAGTTCTTATACTAAACCATGTCAATGATTGCGAACTGATAGTTTTCCTCAGCGCTCATTCGAAAGAAAGCTACATCCACAATTTTCCCACTGGGAATAGGACATCCATTATCAATGGAAATTGAAGATAAGAGGTCTAAAGCTAGAAGGTGATGACCAGTATAGTTTTGCGTAGTGGTGTGAAAGAGTTGAGAGAACTTTTAATGGCTTTATAGAGAATGTTTTCAAGGAAGCACTAAACTAACATTCGGTAGTATTGCGAGACAATGAAATCTAATGCGGGTGAATTGGTATCCTAATTATAGACGTAAATCTATGAAACACGATCTAGTAGAATGTGGAAGGATTCTCGATGTAAGATCAGATTAGCGCAGCGGAAGCGTAATAGATCATGGGAAAGACGGACCGCTTGATGATACTCATTAACTTGATCCTAATTTTGAGGACGAAATTTTATTTAAGGGGGGTAGATTGTAACACCCCGAAATTTTGTGAGTGCGCTACGTCGCGAGTCGATATAAAATAAGATAAACGAATATATGAATTTTAGAATTCATAATGCTTTAAGAAATAATACTAATAATGATAACAAATGAATTGGTATAATGTCTTATTTAATTATTGATATAGACCATAATTTGATAGAATAGTCAAGTATTAGTTGATGAAATTATTAATGAGTTAAAACCCAAGAATTGTTTGAGACGGAAAAAATAAGGTATTAAAGAAATGCGTAGAGAGTAATTAAATTCAAATTTTGATTTACCAGGTTAAATTTATTAAATTAATGTAATATACATATGTATACGTATGTATATAATAAAACTAAATAAATGTGTAGAAATCAAATAAATCAAATTAATTAAATTAAATCATAGGTAAATATTAATTTATAACTAATGAATAAATGGTAAGTATATATTCAAATTTTGATTAACTAATTTAAATTAAATGATGATAGTATATGAGTGTAATGGGAATTGGTAGAAATAGGTGGGGCGGTGAGTGTGCAAACGAAGAAGATTGCTGAGCGAGAGTCTCGAATCCTCCGGATAATAGAAGATTGAGGGAGAAGCTAATGCAGCTGCTGTGGCTATGAAGAACCAAGAAAGAAGAGTGTTGCAGCAAAAAAAAAAAAGAAGAAACGAAATCAAAGAGGAATGTTCTAGCTGCTGGTCCGTGACAAGGGAGAAGATGAGAAGGGTGTGCATGATTGCTTGCAGCGGCCATGAATTACGAACAGAGGAAGGAAGAACAGAGAAGAAGTTTGTGCTCGGTTTCAAGGGCGTTGATGTGGGTTCTAGTGTGATGATAGTCCAAACGAGAAGAGGAAGATGAAAACCAGCAACTGCTGCTGGTTGTTGCAGCAGCTGCCGAACGAAGATGAATGGAAAAAAAAAAAAACAAAGGAGCTGGTGCAGGGAATGGAAGCAGAGCAACGGCTCTGTTGTTGCTGCTGGTACTAACTATGAAAACTGAAAATGAAGAAGAGGGTCAGCTGGACGTCGTTGCATGAACAGAGAGAAGGAATGAAAATAGAACATCGATGCTTTGCTGCTGCGTTGTTGCTGCTGTCGTTGCAACTATCGCTACTGCTACTTCTGCTACTGCTGCTACGTTGAAGAAGAAGAAGACGAAGGAAGAAGATCAGCTCGGATTGTTTGTCATCTGTTGCTACTAATGCTGCTACAGCTGCTTGTCATTGCCGAACAGGGGTCTGCTGTAATCTGTTTCTGCGTTTGGAACCAGAAAACAGAGGATGGATGAAGCCGAGCACGGTGGTGTGATTCAAATTCTGGGTATCAAACTCTCAAGAGAGCATTGCAACGATCAAAACAGAGGAAACAAATCTGATATCCGTTTGAGCTAGTGAACCGTGAAATAGGGAAGGTGAATAATTAGTTTCTGGTTTTAAATTTCCTTCTCTGGTTAGTGATTAGATTGAAGCGCGACTTGAATGGACTATACGTGGTTTGAGTTGCAGCTTGTTAGTGTTGTGAACTCATTTTGGTTCGGTCGATAGTTGGAAAACAGAGAAGAAGAAGCACGGCGCTTGTGCTTTAAATTCTGAGTTTTGGATTGTGAAAACAGAGGTTGTGAAGCTGGTTTAGTGATCTTAGTGCATCGGTTAGCAGGGGAAATGGAGTGCTGACCGTTCGATAGAAGTTGCATAGAACAACGACTGGTATTGAAAAAAAATCAGAATTTTTGGTTTTTGAGTGTTCGTCGGCTGCTGGAAATAGAAAAGAGGAAGTTTGATTTTCTTCTCTGATTCCTGGTCGGATTGGAGCAGTTGAGGGGAGCATGACCTGGTTTAGTGAACTGTAGATCGTCCAATAGAATTGGAAGGAGCAACAAACGCCATCAGCTGTGCTTCAAATTTTGTTCGGCCGGTTGATGAAAACAAGCAACATGAGAACGAAATCTTGGTCTTGACAGGGTAACGTTGCTATAAGTTGAGTGATGTTGTTGCATATTTTTCTGATTTAATAACAGTGAAATAGTAGCTCAAAAAAAAAAAAAAAAAGAAATTTCAAATGACTAAATTTAATCCTTGATTGAGCTATAGTATAACAAAGTGGCTTAGGAAATTAGATGTATGTTGATCTTCATGGTTTCATGTTGAATAGAAGCAAAACCAACGTAATCGATATTTTTTTTGGAGTTAAGACGCGAACGTGAAATTCAACCGGGACAAAAAAATCGGAAGGTACGATTTTAGTTAAATTAATTAATTATTTATTTAATTATTTCTATAACTCTGAATGAAAATCAGTTAGAACTAACGATAAAACAAATAAATAAAATAAACAATAATTATGACAATAATAATACTAATAAACCTTTGAAAACATAAATCTTTTATAAGAAAAAGAATAAAAATTTTAAATACAGAAGAAACTAAAGTTTTGACCAATAGAAGTCTTATTTTATTCGTAATTATTTTATTTAGGATATGAATAATTTATTTAATTCATAGCGACTAAGAAATGGAGGAACATTTATATAATAAATGTTAATGCATAAAGTTGATCACGAAAATAATCCTGATTAGTTAAAATTACTAGATTGAAAAGTCAGGAAATCACTTCAAAACTTTAGTTAAAAATATTATTACAATAAAATTAAAATGAAGAAACTAAGAACTTATAAATAATTATTATAATACATTTTCTATGTGCAGATCGACATTCTTAAGAATGAGTATTAGCGACGAACGGAAAAGAAGGAAATCCAAAAATCAGGTGGATGTGACTTCCTTGCTCATCTGTATTATATGGATTTAAGATTCAAAGCATTCGTGTGAATAGTTCTAGGTTATTAGAATTTTAGTAGGAAAATTAATTGAAATTGTTTGGTCTATGTGAAAATGTGTGATCTATGACGATTTATTTAGACTCATGTATAATCATCTCATGCCATGATTGAATATGACGATTTGCACTTATATTTACTTAATTATAACATGCATGAATAGGAAGATATGCATTTAAATGCCATTGGTTATTCATGCACATTATCATGTTGCCTTACAAGCATAGTTTGAATTATATTCTCTAGTGTATTATATGATGTCTGATATATTTGAGATTGTTTGTATAACTAAAATAAGATGATGGTGTATTAAAAATCCACGTACCGGTATGATTGACAAGCCTGAAGCGGATCGAGGTGACATCTCCTATATGTCACTACTTGAGATTATCAAGCCAGAAGGCAGATCATATGTATTCCCACCCTGAGCTGACTGTGATAGCTCGAAGTCCTTGGAACATGGTATGATGCTTGGGTAAGTACGCTTTCTTAGGCTGTGATGTGAGTGTCAATTGATTTTATACAGTTATTAAAAACCTCTGAGATTAGATTGGATTACAGGGAATACCGAGATGCATCTCAACCCTTTTCCAGTTTTAGACTCCGATTAAAATAAATGAACGTTTGAACGCCTAATGTTTGAAAGTGTTTGTAATGTTTTGGATTGGGTCTGTATAATGCATGTGATGTGTAGGATTGATCCACTGAGCTTTCGAGCTCACTCCCACTTTATTTTTCAGGTACATCTGAATGTAGAGTCTGATAACGTACATTAGAAGACTCACAGTTTCATTGGATGCCTCATTGGGGAGGTTGTCCGGGACATGGGGTATTTGTTTAATTTCTTCTGGAATGATTTCTCTTGTATTCATTTGATTTTAAATTTAGTTAACTAGATTGGTAAGTAATATTTTATATTTTAATATTTTTGAGTTTGATTTCAAAGTTTAAAGTATTTTCGCTGCACTATTTATGAACTGTGTTACTAAATCCAGTGAATGTATTGGGAAATTAATTCGAGCTATTGTTTGGTATAGAACATCCACATAGCCTTTTGCTTGAAAATGAATGATTATAAACTTAATTTTGGAGAAAAAGATTTTGACAGAAGAAGATTTTTAAGTAGCATCTCGATTTTCAACGGGCGACGATCCACACATGAGGAGAAACGTGAATGGAGGTCTAGTTGAAAATTTGGGTGTTACAATACACTAGATTATTGGTAAGCTTCCATAATTCTTTTATGGATATGTCATGGATGTCATGTGTGACACCCGAATTAGAATATCATAGTTTTGTAGTAAACCATGCCAGAGGTTGTGAATTCGTAGTTCTTCGCATGATTAATTCAGAAAGAATGCTATGTTCACAATCTTTTCACTGGAAAATAGGACGTACATTATTCCAAAATCATCAATGACAATTGAAGACGGGATGTCTGAAGCTAAAAGGTGATGACTATTATGGTTTTGGCTCGATTATGTGAAAGACTTGAGGAAATTCTAATTGGCTCTCAGGGAATGCTTGCAAAAAAGAAATAAACAGACATCCAGTATCATTGCAAGGTGATGAATCCAATGTAGGTGGATAAGTACCCCAATTATATTCATGAATCTGAGAAATATGATCTGGTCGAACATGAAAGGATTCTAGGTGTAGGATCAGAGTAGCGCAACAGAAGCATGATGAATCTTGAGGAACACAGATTGATTGATGTAACACCTCGTAACTTCGTGATCATGCCACGTCGTGAGTGAGCATAAAAAATAATAATAGTAATAATAATAAAATATATTCATAATAATCATAAATATAATACTAAATGAATTAGAATCATATTCTATTTAAATGTAGATATAGACTATGCTTTGAAAATAATAATAATAAATTAGTTTATAGCTTAGCAAGCGCGACGGCGCTCGCACGATGACACGAGTGATTCAAAAATGGAAATAAATCAAACTAAACTTGTGTTTACGCGTTACTGTTTAAAATTTTCAGATCAAGAAAATAGATAAAATTTAATACACAAAAAAAAAGAAAATAGATAAAATTAAAAATTTAATACTAATGGGTTAAAATTTAATATTGTTTAAAGAAATAAAATTTAATAGTAAGTGATCACATATTGGATAATTGAAAAATGTAGGTCACATTAATTGGTTGAAAAAAATTTCATTGAGTGATTGAAAATGCATGAACTAACAAATAAACAAATTTTTGATTTTTGATTAACAAACAAATAAATAAACATATAAACAAACAAATAAACATTTTTGAAAAAAAAAAAAAAAAAAAAACTCATCCTCTGTTTACCGAATGAGTGAAAAAAAAAAACAAAATTTTGGAAAGTTCTGGTGCTTTGAGCAAACCAGAATTTTCTGGATTTCGATGGTGATTTTGGGCGGTGAAGACATCTCAAAGTCTGGAAATGAAGAAGAAGCAAGGAAGAACAAAGCTAGGGCATAGAGTTGTGTTGGTTTGGACGAGCAAACCAGAGGAAAGAAAACAGATGGATTTTTCTGGGTTGGATGTTCGATTAACAAACGAAGAAGAAACTGAAAGATCTGATTTTGATTTTGAGTTCGTGCATTCAGCAAGAAATCGAAGAAGTAAACGAATGCAAAATCCTTCATTTTCTAGTTTCGGATTGTTAAAAAATAGAGGAGGCGATGTCCTAGAGGTGAGGTTGAAGAGGATGATCTGATTTTGTGCGAATGAAGAACAAGAAGATAAAGAACGTGATCTGGGGCATTTTCAGATTTGCTAGTTTTGTGGTGTTCAGACCGGACGAAGATAAAGCTGGTGAGGGGTGTGATTTGGAGTTTTCATTGGGTGTTGTGGGTTTCAGATTTGGGAGCTTTGATTTTTGGGTGACCCTGATGATTGAATGAAGAACAAGTTGGTGAGAAAAATTTTCAGATCAAGAATTTTCTGGGCATGAATCCTTGAACATGAAGAACGAGAATGAAAAAAAAAAAAAAACTGCTGGTGCGTCTTTTTTGAGAGGATGAACGTGATTTTTGGATGTATGATTTAGGCAAAATTTTTCAAACTTGTAAATTGGGGATGCTGGTGGTGCATTGAAGAAGAGAAAACCAGAAATTTTTGGTTTTAAAATTCTGGTTTGAGGGAAATTTTACAAATGTATAGTTAAAAATTTCTGGTTTGAAAATTGTGAAATGTGGTGCCAAATCCGAATTGATCTTAGTATCTTAGCTGATACATTTCGAAACGGAAACAAATCTTCAACGAAGAAATTTTCGTCGTTGGCGTCATTTGCACGAAGAAGATGACGCGAGGTACAATTGAGATTTTTTAAATTTGAGATATTATGAATTCTATTTTTAGATGATTTTAGATGCGAAAACAAAATGAAAATTAGAAATTTAAAAACTTTATTGAATAGTTTAGTAAAAATATTATTTTGATGCTTGTGGATCACGATAGAAACTTAGAATATAAATATTAAAGTTTAAAAAATTCGGAATTTTAAATATTAGAACCTTAATTATTTTTAGACATTAGATATAAATAATAAATATTGGAATTCTTTTTATTCAAATAGAAATTAATTAAATCATTTAAGATAAAATAATTTTATTTTGGAACTTAGAATTTAAGAAATTCATAAATTAGATTTAATATCTAAATATAAATAATTTAAATTAATTTAATTTAAAAGGATGTAACTTAGAAATTTTTATGTGACAAATTAACACCTTGGAACTTAGTTCAAATTTTAGATATAAAAATATTACTTTTAAGTGAAATAAAAATTATAGAACATAAATAAATTATTTTAGAGTCCAAATTTAAGTTAGTGTTTTATTAGCCATAATCTAAATAAATTTATTTAGAAGTTAATAAATCATAAAAACTTGAAATTTAATTATGAGAAATTTAGTTATAAATTAAAGGTTTAAATTAGAAGAATTATTATTTTTCTACTATATAAGCATAAAAGTATTTTTGAACATAATTGTAATAAACACTAAAAATATAGAAATAAATAAGAAGGAATTTTTATTTCAACAGTGGAAACCTCATTTTGATCTGAATAGACTTAGTGGAAATTTATATTTAAATTTCATAATCATCTTAGAAATCATTCAAACTTATTTAGTGTTAAATTTCAGATTTGTACATTTTAGAGTGTTGAGTATCTCGACGGAAAGTAAGAGAGCCCTGAAGATCTTCAAAATCAGGTGGGTCTGACTTCCTCGCTCATATGTATTATATGAATTTAAGATTCAAAGCATTTGTTTGAATAGTGCTAGACTATTAGAATTTTATTAGGAAATTATTTAAATTTGTTTGGCTCATGTGAATGATGTGTGATGTATGATGAATTATTTCACCCATGCGAAATTAGTTTAAGACATGATTTTGTATTTAGATTTACTCAAATGTGACATGCACGACTAGGAGCATATGCATCTAGATATTATTGCTTATTCATGCATCTTGTCTGCAAACATAGTATGAATTATATTCTCTAGTGTATTGTATGATGTCTGATGTGTTTGAGACTGGTTGTAAAGCTAAAATAAGACGATGATTTATTAAGAATCTACGTACCAGTGCGATTGACGAGCTTGAAGCGGATCGAGATGGCATCTCCTATATGTCACTGTTTGAGATTGTCGAGCTACAAGGCGGATCGTAGGTATTTTCACCCAGAGCTGACTGTGACAGCTCGAAGCCTTTGGGAAACGGTATGACGTCGCGATAATTACGCTATCTTAGGCTGTGATGTGAGTGTTAATTGATTTTAGACAGTTATTGGAAACCTCTGAGATTAGATTGGATCACAGGGAATACCGAGAGGCATCTCAACCCTCTTCCGGTCTTAGACTCTGATTAAAACAAATGAATGTTTGAACCACTAATGTTTGAAAGTGTGTATAATATTTTGGATTGGGTCTGCATACTGCATGTGATGTGTAGGTTCGATCTACTAAGCTTTCGAGCTCACTCCCATTCTATTTTTCAAGAATAATTGGGCGTAGTACACAGCCGTTTACGTCAGAAAACTCACACTCAGCTGAGACACCTCATGGGGAGGTCGTCCGGGATAGGTGACTTGGAGGCCATGTTTTATGTATTTTACTGGATTGTTTTAATGTATTTACATTAGTTTAACTTTGATTGTTTTATCTTTCAATGACTTTCCTTGTTTAATGATTTTGGGTTGAATAAATAGTTTTAAAGTATTTTCCGCTGCACTATTGACGACTTATATTAAGGAACCCGGTGGATATCTCGAGAAATTGTTTTACTTCTTTTGTTTTGTATGAGAAATTATCCAGAGATTGAATTGAGAACAAATTGTTATAAACTTTATTTTGAAGAAAAAGATTTTGACAGAACGAAACTTTTAGGTAGCATCTCAATTTTCAACGGATGACGATCCACACGTGAGACAATACGTAAACAGAGGTCTGGCCGAAAATTGGGGTGTTATAATTGACAACATAAGCTAACATGACATAAATTTCGAGGACGAAATTTTATTTAAAGGGGAGAGATTGTAACATCTCAAAATTTTGTGGTCATGCCACGTTGCGAGTGGGCATAAAATAAAATAAAATAATAAACTAACAATCGGTATTAGTTTGAATTAGCTAAAAAAAATATATGTATATATATATATATATATGTATGTATGTATGTATGTATGTATGTATATGATGAAATTTGGCATTAGAAAATATTATGGATTGGTGGAAGTAGTAATTAAGAATTTATAATAAATGGATAGTTGAAACATATTCACACATATATTAGAAGAAGTAAAATCAAAGGTGTAAAGAGGAATAATGATATTATTAATTTATATAATAGGAATAATGATATTATTATTTTATCCCTATTATAAGTTATAGTGAGGTTTTATATAAATTAAAATGATTAGCTAGAGAAAACAAATCTGGAAAAATTTGAAAAGGGAACCAGAATGCTCTAGTTTGGCGGTGAGGGAAGCAAATTTCTCGAAGTCGAAAGAAAGATAACCCGAACGAGAGATCCAAGAGCACCTGTACTGATCATGGCATAAACCATGCCTAGATACCCGAAGACCAGTTTTCCCGAAAAAGTCGAAGCGATATGACTTATGATACTGGATCTAGGCAGAATGAGAATATACACCTATGGATGATTGAAGAACCGAAAGAGATGCTGGTATAATAAGGGGTCTCCCCCTCCTACAGGATTAGAAAAGGTTTTATTAAAGTTTTGATCGGTTAATAACATGGTAATTGCCCTTGCCAGGGCTAGTGACTGGAGTGAAGTCGTAATAAGGTAGTTGTACTGGAAGGTGCGGCTGGATCACCCCCTTCTTAGGGAGAGCTAATGCTAGTTGGGTATTTTGGTTTGATATTGCTTCACATACTCTCGGATCGAGCCACGTCTGAGCTAAGTTTGGAGATAGAAGTCTTCTTTCGTTTCTCGATGGTGAAATAAGACCAAGCTCATGGGCTTATTATCCTAGATCAGAACAAGTTGATAGGATCCCTTTTATACGTGTCCCCATGTCCTTAGGAAGGACTTTGAAGATGGGAACCGGCCATTGAAAATAAATGAGAGAAGAAGCTCTACTAGAGCATTAGCTGAGTCACAGGCAAGAAAAAGAAGAAAACTGAGAAAGAAGAAAAAAAATCAGAAGATGATGATTTTGATTGTTGGGTTAGGCGCCTTGGTCATGCTCTGTTTTGATGATCAATAAGAATAATAAACTGCCATGGTTGGAGCACCAACTTGGAGGGGTTTTACACTACTGTGGGTGACGGATGAAGAAGGAAAGAAACATTGGTGTTGCTGTGTGTGATCGTGGAAAGAAGATGAAGATGCTACTCCAGGTTGTTATTGCAGAATCATGCATGAAAACTAGAATTCTCTAGTTGTTGTGCTGGGCCGAGAATCACAAACACAGAGGGTAACGAAGTTGGTGAAGTTGGTTGCTGTAGACCGTGAAGAAGAATCGAGAATGGAAGCTAGTGAGGAGTTGCTAGTTGGACAGACAGTTGCTACTAATGATGTTTTGTTTTGAAGATGAAGAAACTGAGCTACTGTGAACCACGAGCAGAAGGGAGATTGCTCAAGTTGTTGCTGTTGTCTTTGCTGCCGAACGAAGAAGAAATCATGCAGGGAAGAGGAACAGAAAACAGGGGCTGCGTGATGTGTTGATGGTCGTTGCATGAGCAGAGGAAGGAAGAACAGGGGTGCGGCTGCTGCTGTTGCTGTTGCCGCCGAACGAGAAGGAGAAGATGAAGCAAAGAAGTTGTTGTTGCTGCTGCCCAATGAAGAAGAAGCAATGCAAAGAAGAAGAATAGAAAACAGAGGAAAGGAAATTGCAGCAATGAAGAAGATGAGATGTGTGTGTGTGCGCACATTGTTGCTGCTACCGGACGAAGAACATAATTTGGCTGGTGGGTGCGCGTTGTTGCTGCTGCTAGTTTGAGCATAAAATTGTAATTTGGCCATCTAATTTGTGAAGAAGAATGGTCAGATCTGGAATTTTGGGATGTGTTGTGAGTTCTGGGACATCATACGACGAAGAAGAAGAAGACCATGAGTGTGCCTCTAAGGCTTGATTTCATTTTGATTTGGGGCAAAAAAAAATGAAAAAGGGTTTGGCCTTGGTTTGTTGGTTGTTGTTGTTGAAGTCCATGAAAGAAGAAAACATAGAAGAAAAATAAAGAATGGAGCTACGATTGGTGATTGAAGAACAAAGAAGAAGAAGGTTCGCGATGAGCACGCCATGAAAGGGTTTCGACACGTAGCGACGTCAAAGATTTTTGATTGAGGGCTTCTGGGGTGTCGCTTGCACTAATAAGACAAAGAAAGGTATAAAAAAATTATTATTTTATTTTATTTTAATTATTTAATCTTTGTGATTTTGAACTAAAATGAGTTAGCATAAATTATTAAAATAAATTCAACTTATTCTAATATTTAGAAAACTTGAAAAGAAAATTTAATATCTTAGACACTCAAATTTAAATGGGGATATAATCCTAATTTAATTAGAAATGACTTTTATTCATTAAATGAGAAAGAATATTAGAAGTTACAAACTTAATTATTCAAATTAGTTAAAAACATAACAAAAATCAAATCTTGAAAGCATTAAATATATTATAGGAAAAGAATGAAATATTTGGCCCTGAAACTAAACTTAGAACATTTATTAATATCATAATTAAATTAATTATGATATTAATAAATAATTTAAAAATAAATAAACCTTACAAGCTGTGAAATCAATCATAAAAGCCTTTAATTTCAAATTAAGAAATTCAGAAGACTTAGAAATTGTATTAAATTTGATTTCATGAAATTCTAGAATTTTAGAATAAACCTGAATTAGTTGAAATTTATATTTAAATTTTATAATAAATTTAGAAATTCTTTTAACTTAAGCATACTATTATTAAGGGTTAAATTTCAGATTCTATAATTGTAGAGGACCGAACAAATCATAAGAGAGCAAGGAGTCCTGAAGATCGGCGAAACCAGGTGGGCGTGACTTCCTTGCTCATATAGATTATATGAATTTAAGATTCAAAGCATTTGATTGAATAGTTCTAGGTTATTAAAATTTTATTAGGAAATTGATTGAAATTGTTTGGTTTATGTGAATGTTTTGTGATGTATGATGAATTATTCAGACGCATGCATAATAAATTCATGACATGATGTACTATAAAAGCTTGCATTTGGATTTATTCAATAATGGCATGCATGATTAGGAAAATGTGTGTCTTGATCCTATTGTTTATTCATGCACCTTATCATGTTAACTTGCAAGCATAGTTTGGATTATAAGTTCTAGTGCATTGTATGATGCTTGATATGATTGAGGTCGTTTGTAAAACTAAAATAAAACGATGGTTTATTAAGAATCTACGTACCAGTGCGATTGTCGAGCCTGAAGTGGATCGAGGTGGCATCTCCTATATGTCACTGCTTGAGATTGTCGAGCCACAAGGGGGATCGTAGGTATTCTCAACCGGAGTTGACTATGACAGCTCGAAGTCTTTGGGATGGTACGATGCCTATAAGTATACTCCCTTGGATTGTGACTCTGACAGGTAACCGACCTTGGGCGTTACCTAAGATTTGTGTTGATTCAGATCACAAGGAATACTATAACACCCCGTAACTTCGCGAGCGTGCCATGTCGCGAGCAAATAATTGGATAAATAAAATAAAATATTTTTAGCAAATTAATAGCGATAAATAGAATAAGAAATAACAATTATTAAACATGTGCTTAGAAATCTTGGATTAGAGAAATAAATGAAAATATTGCGATGTCTGCGAGCGCGTCGATAAAAGAATTAGGAAATAAATTAAATCGTGAACTATAATAATAATAATCAAACAAATAAAATAAAAATACACACAATCTTATGAGATCATGATAAAGATAAATGAATATTAAATTAAAATGAGGTTTAGTTACCTTAAAATAAAATAAGATAAAATGAGATAAAAGAAATGAAAATTTCATTTGTGGGATTTCGGTCGAACGGAAGAATGAAGAAGCGGAGGTGTGTTGAAGAAGATTCGTGTGGTTGGCGAGAGGACTGATCTGGAAAGATCAAGGAGGAGAGTTGGCGGTGCTCGAAATTATAAAGAGGGAAGAACGTGAGCTGCAGCTGATAAAATAAAGGAAAGACGAAGAGCATGAGTGAGGAAGATGAAAAACAGAGCATGAGCTGCTGTTGCAGCAGCCATGGTGGACGAACAGAAGGAAGACGCAGCTGCTAGTGTTATCACCGCTGCTGTTAAATGAAGAAGAATAGCTTATTGTCTGTTTGAATTGAGCTGAAGAAGACGACCAGAGAAAGGAGAAAAACAGAGCAGGAAGGTGATGCTCTGTATTGCTGCTGCGGCTGCTGCTCGGCAAAGGTGGAGAGAAAAAAAAAACGAAAAACAGAACAACGTAAGTTGCTGCCGTTGCTCACGGGCCACCGAACACAGAGGAAGAGACGAAAGCAGCACATGAGTTGCTGCTGCTGGAAAATGATAGGAAGAGAAGAAGAAGATAGGCCGTGCGTGCTGCTGCTGTCACCATGGACCGAAGAAAGAAGGAGAGGAAGAACGAAGAACAGAGCAGCATAAATTGCTGCTGCTGCTGCTCACTGACTGCCGAACAGAGAAGGCCGAATGAAGGAGATGAAGAGAGGCAGCTGTTGCTGCCATTGCAGCCTGCTGCTGCTGCTGCTAATTGCAGCACGTTGCTGTTGCTCATGTGCTGGCCGAAGAAGGAGAACAGAGGAACTGTACACTGTACAGCTGCTGCTGTGGGTGCGTGAAGAACAGAGCAGGGTTACTCTGTTAATGGTGCTGGCGATGGTGGATAAGGTGAACAGAGGAGGCTAGGTGTTGCAGCTGCTGGTGGTGTTGCTGCTGCCGGACGAAGAGAACGCCAAGCCGTGATGACGAACGGAAATCTGGTGAGTGCGGTGGCTGCCATTGCAGTCGTTTGATGCTGCTGCAAACCGTGAAGAAGAAGGACAAGAAGGAGAAGCTGGAAACTAGTGTGTGCTTGTAGTCCGTTTTCTGTGCAAAGAAGAGGACCGTGATGAATGATGAGGTGGCTGCCATGGAACAAGAAACAGGGGGTTGTTCCACGGTGGTTAAATGAAAAAAAAAAAAAAAAAAGAAGGGAAGAGAGATGGTGTTCTGTTGAAGTGTGGTTGCTGCTGCAACGATGCAGACCGGAGAAGAAGAAGCACCAGAGCATGGTGCTCTGTTTTGGTGAACTTTCAGCTGCAATGGACAAGAAGAAGAGATACGAAAGTGAGTGGTAAGAAAATGATTTGAATTTGGAATTATAGACCTTAGGCATGTTACTTGATAACCAAAGTATAATAGGATTTATAAATATACTTTGAATAAGATTAATAAGAAATTTTATAATATGAATTAGATTAATAAGAAATTTGAATTAGATGAATAAATTAGTATGTATTAGCTAGAACAAAGAAAGTTTATAGTACTAAGAGTGTGAAATAACACTATCACTAGATAACCTAGGAAAATTTATATAAACATAAATTAGAACTAAAAAAATTGTCAAATTGCTAAGATAAATTTATAAAGGTATTTTCAATAATCTAAAGTTAAGCAAGAAAATCTCAAAGTTTTTAAATTGATGTAATTTTAGTATCTTTAGACAAAGAGGAAATTATTGTAGGATTTATCATCATTATAACTTGATTTAGGATCAAAGATAATACGAATAAATCAATATGG
>JAJIYU010009765.1:0-16700 GCA_030144865.1 Tinospora cordifolia | reverse complement strand
TTTGTATCTCAAGCTACATGAGAAAATTAGATATGATTGAAATTATTTATATATTTGAATCAATAACAAAGGTCTCGAAGGCCTTCAAGTTCCAAGGCCCTTAAAATATTTAAAATTATTTTAATCATTTATTTGTTTGAAATATTTATTTTATATATTTTATTCATATGAATAAAAGGAAATTTTGTGAATAAAATATTTATAACTATTTATAGTTTGAAACTATATAAAAAAAGATTTAGTCAAAATCTTATGATTTGTATTTATTTAAATACAAAAAAAAAATATTAAGGTTAATTGCACATGAAGTTACATTACCAATTAGATACAAAATATATTATGATACTTGATTTTATATATTAAAATTACAAACTTGAAAAAACAAACATCGTCTGAAGCTGTATAACGAAAATAATATTTTATAACTTAAAATTATTGAGAAATAAAGTTCTGATTATTGGTTATTACAAAGAGTTTTGGTAGTGAGATTTTATAGCATAAAGCTATTGAAAAGAAAATTGATTAAGTCATTGTTACAATATATGAAATTATTAATTATTAATTAATAATATTTATCATTTCTTTTATGTGAAGAATATTTACCATTTCTTTTATGTGAAGAATATTTAATTATTAATTAATATCAACTTTGACACAGACATTTTATTTTATTATTTAATGTCATTTTTTTGGCATTTATCTGTTGTGTCAAATTAATTTTATGAATATTTTATGACAAATATTATTTAGAAATTCATCTTAATTAAGTTTGCACATGAAATTGCAATGTTACATGATCAATTAAACTAGAAGTTTATTTTGATCATATAATGAATTATTTAATATTTAAATCTTAAAGTGTCATAAAATAATATTTTAAAAAAATATTATTTAGCAGGCAATATGCTCTTAAAGTAGCATTAAAATGTTTGAATGTTAAAAAATAAAATTTGAAGAAATCACATTTTGATATATTTTATATGACAGAAATTGTAATTTGAATTATTTTAAGAACCACAATTATAATTGTAGTTGTTGATAACATAGTTATAATTATTACTATTCTCCCGAAGTAAAATAATGTCATTGTTACAATATATGAAATTAGAAAAATATTTTCATCATTTATCAAATAAATTGATATTGGTTGGATACCCGTAGTATCACCATATGAAGTATTTGCATTATATAGTAAATAAATTAATATTGGTCGGATACCTTTAGTATCACCATATGATTGATCAATGTCGTAATATATAATATGTTGAGATTGAAAAATTATTGATGACTCTTGAAGAGCAATTAGTCTATTAACAAATGCAATATTTAGCAGTGACAAAATAATGTCTCATATTTTGCTAAAATTACTCTCGAAGAGTAATTAGTATATTGACAAATAATTACTCTTGAATAGTAACTTAAATATTGGTAAATAGTTGTTCTTGAAGAACAAGTAGTTTTTTTCTTGGTTCATTATATTGAAATATGAGGTTAATTGAAATATATTGTGATTGAGAGCAGAAAGTTCTTTTACACAAATATATTTATATTTTGGCATGATTGGCCAAATTTTTTTCGAAACTTCAATATGATACTTCTATCATGTCATAATTCAGTGAAACAATTTTATTGTCATTAGGGGGAGAAAACCCAATTTTCAAAAAATGACATATAAAATTGCTAGTGTGATATGAGGCTATGTAAATATGAATTTCAAACGAGAAGTTGAAAACCAATTGATAGTTCACAAGATCAATCGACTATGCGAACATGAATCTCAAATGAGAAGTTGAAAACCAATTGGTTGTTCAGAAGATCAGTCATGTACAATTATATAATGAATTAACTAATGCACAAGTTATTTATTTGACACACCTAAAGTGTGATTGACCGATCAAGTTAAAGGACACATATGCAAAATATTCTTAAAGAGGAATAAAATAATATTCTGCTTATATGTCTCAAGGATTGTGAATTAAATATTCTATGCAATGAAATAAATTGAGGACGTGAGTATTTTGAGGCATTAATATCTCTTGAAGAGATATATATTGAAAAATTAGAGATTTTCTAAAAAGAATATATTTGATATAAATGTCTAATAAAATGACATAGTATGCCTCGTACGTGAAAAATATCATAAATTTAATATATGTGTGAAATATTGAATGAAAATGAATATTGCTCATGATATTTATGATATTTTAAAGTGTCCATTGATATTCTATAAAATGGGAATCCCACACTATAGATTAGTGAAAAATGTCGACATTAAAAATAAGCAATTTAAACTCATTGGTGAATGAGAAATATTTTTACACTTGATAGTGTATGATGTGTTAGATGTAAATGAATATTCTATAAAAATTTTCAAAGAAATTTGATCTATGGATGATGATATATATAAAAAATCCCATAAGGATTAAAATCTCAGAAGGATTTAAAATACATTTTTGAAGCAAATGCTTCGAAATATAAATTTTAGAATGATTAATATTATGAAACACGTATGTTACTTGATTATTTATGTGCATATCTTACAATCTTATTGATTAATATTAGTGATTATATATATGTGTGCATATCATAATTATAGTTATTATTTTATATGGACAAAACATATCTATTAAGTTTTCAAATGATGATTAGGTCACTTGAAGTTGACAAAAACTATTTCATCCTCATAAAAATGATGGAGATATTATTGCTCCTGAAGTATCAAATGTTGTTGTTACTAATGCGTTTATGTTTTTAGCAAATTATACAAGATTAGATATTGATTTCTTTATCGAGTAACTTGCAGGATGTGACTTTCACCAACTTGAAGAGATTGAAATAACATTAAATATTATTATGCTATCTTTGAGGATAAGTGATATAAGTTTATATTTTTCTTCAAGAATGTTAAAGTTGGTTGATATGCAGATATTGAATTTTTATCGAATCTTTACAAAGTAAGGTTACAAAATGGGATATATTTTCACTTATGATGATACTATAATATAATAATGATCCATGAAGTGAACATTGGTTGTAAATTATTTACATCACTATGAGATTTTGGTGACCTATGAAACAAGTCATGACGTATATGGTTGAAATTTATAATCCAACATATTTGAAGATCTTGTGAGCTATCTTCCGCTAAATATTGTATTACAACATTATATGAAGATAGTATAATATACATTGCTCAATCAAAGGATGAATATGTAAGTTGATGATAGAGCCAAATATGTTTTCATCAAAAATTTCTCATGACACATGAGCTTTAGAAGAATGATGAAATTCATATTCAACAAATAAGATCGAGTGAAAATCTTGAAGACTTGTTCGTAAAAGTTCTGTCATATACAATATTTATGATACATGGTATTGAAGTGTGACGATTCAAAGATATTTCAAGTATGATAACAGAAGAAAATTTATATATATCATCATCAGGAGGAGAATAAAAATGAGTTATTGTTTAGTGCACTGTACTCTTTTTTTCTTAGCTAAGGTTTTGTCTCACTCGGTATTCCTTGTAAAGTTTTTAATAAGGCAGTCCTAACAATAGTATAAGACTCCAAAAGAATATGTACTCTTTTTCTTACTAGATTTTTGTCTCACTAGGTTTTATTTAGTAAGGTTTTAATGAGACATATTCTCATATAAATATTTTATATTGAATGTCTTTGTAACCACTATCATTTAGTTCTTTGTAACCCATTTGTATTTAGAATTTTGTAACCCCTAAATCTTATTTTGTCCAAGTTAAATATTGTAATTATGATTTGTGTAACCCCCATTCCTAAAATTTATATAAAGGGATGTTTATATTATAAAATTTGTACTAATGTTAAAATTTAATCTATTATCAAAAGAATGAAAAGCTCTCTCCATTTTCTATTTTCTCAAGTTTGTCTTCTAATAGTTCTTTGATCTTCTAGTAGTTTTTCTTTTATTTCATAACACAATTAACGATTTTAAATTTTAAATCAAAATATGGAATGAAGGTAATTAACAACATTTGGCTATTTCAACCAAATTGTTCCTTAGGGGGTTTTATTTGGGGCATGCCATTTCTTTAAATTTTCTTTTAGACAATAACAACAAGTCATTTTACGTGTATAGACTAATTTTTATGAGCAAGTAGAGCCTTTAGTCAATGTATTTATAACCTTGTAGGCTACTATTAAGAACGTGTCAGTGAAGAACTCCCACAACACACACTAGAGTTCGGTCAATGATGAGTTCATAAGTAATAGTCTATTTAACCATCTCTAACATATGAGAAGGAAGAAGAGGGTTACGTATTCGCATAAATGGAGATGTTGAGTTTGCAGCTGGTCAAATTCTAGTGAAAAAATTAAAGGGGTAAAGCTAAACTCATTTTCCCGCCACATAATTTATGGCTCAATATTCTCTTAATTCTAATGGATTGTTTGGTACATAAAAATATTTGTATGGGAATGGAAATTGAAATCATAGAAAAGTGAATAAATGAAATATGAAATAAAAAATTTATATTATTGTATTTGGCTACCAATGAAAATCTTATATTATTTCATTGGAAAAATAACACTACTATGCTTAGTTGAGTGTACAATTCTCAACATAAATTGTTTTTTCAGAATTAATTAAAAATAATTATTTTTTTAAAAATATAATAATCAATTTGACATGTTACAGATTGATAGGATGCTTTGTGTTGAAACAAAAAATCGTTCTATGAAATTAGATGTCTAAAATTTTATGCTGAACAATATAAACAAAAAATTGCTCAATGCAAAAAAGCAAGGAGAAGAAAAAACAAAATTAAATAAGAGATTCTCTTTATTTATGTATTTATGCCATTTTCAACTTCATGGAGCCCTAATTTGGTGATGCAAATGTTAGAGTAGAGGGCATTGGTGAAATTGCACTAGGGTCCGTTTGGTGCATAAGATAAGATATAATTATTTTGGTGGAATAAGATAAAATGAGATAAGATGGGATAAAAATATTTTAAAAAAATAAAAGTCAAAAAAAAAAATGGTGGGTTTGAGTTATTCCACCAACATAGGATAAGTAAGTTGGTTCGAGTAATTTTTTGTTCTATCATATGTAGCTCTAAACACTGGATTAGGATAATTTTTTGTCATATTATATTTATATCCTATGCACCAAACATGGCCTAGTAGGTGATGATTTTAACGATGTACAATTGATGCAAAAGCATATGAAAAGGCACAATGGTAGATTAGATATTGTAGGGCATAGAGCGTCAAAGTTAAAATTGCTCAAGATAGTCTGAGTTGGAGCATAGAGATAAAGAAGAAGATGGAGAATAATAATGAATGTAGGGTTTTAGATGACGGTGAAGCCATCTATGTTGCATGCACCGATGAATATTTGTTGAGCTTTAACTTTGCGTCACACTACCAGATTCTCGTATGTTGCGGGGTAAAAATTGAGCAAATATTTGAATTTTATTTTCTAATCAAAGGCAAAATTAGACCTTCCAATCCACAGACGAGCACAAAGAAGGCGTCGCAACAGTTAAAAGAAAACATGAAAGAATAATTCCTACAATATGAGTTTTCTAGGAATAAGAAGAACAAATTGTCGAATAAGATTCATTTTCTCATTCATTGTTTGAATGTCATTTTTGGATTCACTTTACCGTGTAAAAAACAAAATTCAAAGAGGGAAACAAATATGAGAATATTTGAGATTCCATTTCTTTTTCTAAGAGAAAAAAAATGGAAAATAACTAAATTGTAATCTCCCCTAAGAGCCTTAGGTTTTATTCACTTTGTCTTCTTGTTTGGTGGCAACACTTTTTTTTATTTACTTTCTCCATTTTTTCTCTAGAAGGAAAATAACTAAATTTTGTAATAATTTAATATCCATTCACATTGTTCTCTAATACCTTGACTATTTAAACAACTAACTCATTAATAAATGAAGTATCAATTCTTAAACATTTTGAGAAAATCTTGGTGCAAATTCAATAAACATTTCAACATGGCCTACACGAGAAATAAAGGAATTATAAATAAGAAGAAATGGAAAAAAAAAAGAAGATTTGCGCCACAATACCATGAGAGAATCATTACTATGGTACTATGGCGGATTTTGTGAAATTACACGGTGAAACTCGTGTTTTGCCCAAGGACAAGGACTACTGTAGTAGTCAAATTGAGTAACATGGTAGTGCATCAAAATCTCTAAAAATTTATTGACGTCGCGCAAAAAAGAACGAAATAGAAACATTTTTCGGACCATTACTGCAGTACTTGAATGAGATTACTACAGTAGCAGGACGATTTTCTAAAATCATGCACGCAAAGGGCCGCCCAAAACAAATTAAAAAGTATCCAAAACCTAAAGTCTAAATCTTGTGTTCAAAAGTGAAGAATTAGAAGGTTTTCTGTGTTGATACAATTTTTTGAGAATTACAATTGCAATTTTTTTAAGAATGATATCCATGTCTTGACACAATTCAAGAAGATTTAAGCTAATATAAACAGATGTATTATTTGAAAGATAAGTATTGTTTAGCCAAGTGTCTCTTGAAATGAGACAATTAGCGTTTAGGCTTTACCTTTTTCACGCACAGGTGTATTCTCCCTTATCAATGTTTGATATTAAACAAAGGAGAACCCACCGTCTCCTGTCAAATGAAGGAAAAGAACAAAGAAAAGTAGCAATCAAGCTAGGGTTCAATTGATAATGCTAAAAATAATACATTATCAAGAAGAATAATTGGCTTACTTAGCCTAAAAAAATTATTAAATTATCCAAACTAAATTATTATATCACTAAATACAATATATTACTCTAATATCCCTTCTCAAACTCGCAATCTACTACAACAAGCTTTGAGAGTTTATGAATAAGAAAAAAAGTATCAGATAGATGCGACTTTGTCAAGAAAAACTGTCAATTATAAGGATGAAAAAAAACAAATGACAAAGCAATGATATTTTTACCACAAATGATGACAAGTAAAACAACATTCAATTTTAATATGGTTCTTTTATTCACAAAAGACCAAATTGTGGGTAATGCGAATAGTACTCTAATTACCACAATACTGATATAGTACAAGAAATAATATAAATATCCATATAACCAAGTAATTGGCATAAACATGTGATCTCTATAGTAGTAGATGTTACAACATCCGAATAGGCTCGAAGCTCTAAAGAAGATGTGGAGGCAAACAAAAGACTATTGTATAAAGCACCACAAAGATGTTAAAAAATATCAATACTAATAGCCCAACGAATAACTTATCACATGAACAACATATACAATATCTTGAATAGTAATTGTCAAATCAATCGATATCTAACATTCTATGCTCTTTGTAATGTTATTATAAACTAAGTTAGTATCTAAGAAAACCTGCTGGAGGAGTCATTGAGTGTTATGCTCACCCATCTTCTTTATTTCTTAAAAAATTATAAATATTAATATCTAATAAAAACTTTGAGATAAGCAAGAGATAACGAAAGAGAAAAGAAGAAAAAGGAATTGAATAATATGTATTTGTAAATAATGCTCAATGAGTTAGGAATACAACCAAATTTTGTTAATTATACATAGTGGTTGTATTGTTTAAAGTTAGTTTAAGTAAAATATAATATGTGAAAATAATTTATAATTATAAACTTTTGCTAGTCACTAATATAAATAATAAAGACTGACGTGATGGTGATGGTATCAAAGTTTTCACTTTAATCTTTGATTGTGTTTAAAGATCTCTACAATTTGGATTAATACAACAATAATAAAATTGGGTATGACATTCAACTCTACAATCTCATCCACATTGTCATCGGCAATAATCATATCATCTATGTAAAAACGAAGAAGGATCCTTTTGACAAATGTGGTACTGAACAAATAATATTGAATCATAATCATTGGACTTAATAAAAAGAGGCAATCACTACAGAAAACCTTTCAAACCAACTTGTAAGAGTCTCTTTGAGACCATATAATAATCTCCTGATTTTGCAAACTTCCCCAAGCTTTAAGAGTAATAATTGGAGGAGATGTCATATGGACTTCTTATCTAAGATCTCCATGTATGAAGTCATTTTTTACATCTCTCTGAGAAAGATACCATTGACGAACATAAGTGATTGAAATAAGAGTGTATAAACAATAGTCATCTTCACAACTAAGACAAAGGTTTTTTTATAATTCATAGCATACTATTGAGTAAAATCTTATAGAACTAGTCTTACTTTGTATGAGCCATCAAACTTGGTCTTAATCTTGTAAATTTAATGAGAACCAACAAAATTGTTACGAGGATGAAGATGTACCAAGTCTCAAGTGTTTGTTTTATGTAAGGTACTCCGTTCTTCGATTAACATAATTTTTACTGGGATTGAGGGTGGCTTCTTATAGAAATAGGGCTCATAGATATTATGAATATGTGAAGAAGGAATAAAATGATTGTGAGTTAAATGAAAATAAAAAAAAATTGGCAATTGAGTTGTCTTACGAATGCGTTGTAAATAATGAGGATTATGATTCAAAATTTCATCATATGATTTAGATGGCGTGGGTAGAGAGAATATATTAGTACAATCAATGTGAAATCCTTAAAGCATCATTTTATGATATTGATATATCAACGCTCGTAGACGATGTCTTCATATTGAGTGTCTAAATTAAAGAAGGTGTTATAGGAGAATGAAAACTAGTGTTATCATAAAAAAATAGATCTATGCAAATGAGATCAGATCTAGTGGCATTGTTAGAGATGGTAGGACTTGAAAAGAAATGAGTGTGCTAAAAAAAGAAACCGTGACAAAAAATATATTACTTATTTGTGATGGATCAAATCAACAATAGCCCTTTTGTCCCTCGCAATAGCCAATAAACATACAAGTAGCAGAGTAAGCCAGATAGTTTAGAGCATTATGCATAAGAATGAATAATAAACCAAGTCACACTCTTAAAGAAGAGTAGTTGGGGGCATGACTATTCAAACTTTCAAATGAAGAAAGACTTGAAGTATGAGAAGTAGAAATCATGTTGATCAAATGAACAATTTTGGAAATGATAGTTGCACTCGTGGAAGCTATGAAGCAAGAAGGCATCACAAACATGTTTGCCTACCTAGAGGAGTCATAGTAATTATTCACAACTTTGCTCTGATCAAATCTGAGCCAAAACTTTTTAAATGCAAAACTTTTTAAACTCAAAAAACCAACACCACGCCAAAAGATCAAACATGACTTTGATACCACGGTGAAGGAAAAACGTGAAGAAAATTGGCAATCAAACTAAAGTTCAATTGATAGTGCTAGAGATAATACATTACAAAAGAGAGTAATTAGCTTATATAGGCTTAAAAAATTACTAAATTATCAAAACTAGATTATATATTACTGAATTACAATATATTACTCTAAGGGTGACTGTAATGGCGCTCACTGAGCGCCATTGCCACTAAACGCCCCGTTGTGGGGCGGCTATGTGGCAAACCGGCTGCTTGAGTGTTCAGTCTGTACCGAGTGCTTAGTACCCTTTTTTTTTTTTAAGTCTGTAGTACATTTAATCCGTGTGCTATAGACTTTTGTCTTTATATATATATATATAATTATTTATTTAAAAAATTATAGTATATTATATATTACAATTATTTGTGTATTAAAAATAATTATTATATATGTAATTATTTATTTAAAAAATTATAGTGTATTATATATCAAAATTATTTATTTATTAAAATTAATTATTTGCTATATATAAAAATTAAAATATGTATATTTTTTAATTTATAAAATAAAAATAAAAATATTTTAAGTTAAAATAAAAATAGAATTATTTCAAAATACTTTTTTAAAACAAAAAATAATCCAAATAATGTGAATAATAGGTATTTAAAAAAAATATATATTTTTTAAATGTAAATAATTTATTTAAATGTGAATAATAAGTATTTTTTAAAATATATATATTTTATGAATAAAATATTATAATTAATGTATTTAATGAATTGATGTGATTTAGAAACTCATACAGTACAGTCTAATAAACTATGATATTATGAATAAGAGTTTAATGAGTTGATGATATAGATGGTTTTGTTATGCCCATTACATTGGGGATACTTTAATAGAGTCCATTGAAAATACTTGTAAAATAAATTAATTAATGCGTTATTTGGTGGTCATTTGGTGCATTCCATTTGAAAGAAAAGTAATATTTTTACTCTTAGTTCTGTATGTGATAGCTAACAATAAAAGATCAAATTTAAGCTAAATCCATTGCTTAGTTCACAATGACCGGTAGAGGAATATTCTTACTCTTTTTCTTCATGTTCAGTCTTCATCTTTCCTTTTCTTGCGACTCCATTGCTTTTTTCTCTTTTTATTCTACATCATCTTTTTCCTCCATCTTTAAATTTATTTGAAAAATCCAGCAAAAATGTTTGTTTTGCTCTTTTTTTCTTTTTCTTTTTAATTATTAGCACTTGTTTTTAACTTAAATATAAAGCCAATTATTATCATTTTTGTTTAAATCTCAAAAAGACTATCAAGCACTAAATTACTCTATTTATATCACATTTTAAAAAATGATATCTATTTCTCCAATACAATTCTATAAATAATTAATTCCTATTATGTACTTTGCACCTTATATGTTGTTTTCAATATATTCATTTTATTTACTAAAATAAACACCACATTTGAAATATAAATATCGCAGCTGAGTTCATAGACTTTCTATATTTATATTACCTTTTTATCTGCAATTAAAAAAAATCTCCACAAAAATATTATTTTGTAAAAGTTAATTACTATAATATAACTATTTTTGTTGAACTCAGTATCTTTTTGATTTACTATGTAATGCTTGCTTTTTTTTTTTTTGGGCAATTGAAACTAAAATATATATATATATATTGTTTTCCATTAAGAATTACTAAAGTTTCAAAAAATAAAAGTTATCGTAAATATATAAATGAGGGCAGTTGGATTAGATCAAGGCTGCTGCTTGTAGATTTGGTCAAAACAGATTAGGGACTTCAGACTTATTATCCTATACCAATCGGGGAGGTGGCTGAAAATATTGCCACTTTGACCAAATATAAACGCGCTCCGCCTCCCTTGAAGAAGATGAACAGAGAAAGAAGAAGCACAAGAAGTCTTCTCTTGCTACGTAATATCTAGCCGTTGTTGGACGTGTTTTGAAGCACCAAAAACCCTAGAAATCAAAATCATTAAGCATTTTTAGTGAATCTCTTCGATCTTTGAGTGATTTTAATCGAATTAGCCCTTCTTATTTCACCGATCTAATTTCCTTCTCCCCGACACCGGCAGTTCTCTGCAATTCCGATAATGTCCGGTTCAGGCCGACTTTCTTCCGCTCGTTTCGACGGCGGAGACAGGTTTTACAGTCCTCCGGCGGTCCGGAAACACCAGCAAGAGCTGTTGCAGCGGCAACGACAACAGCTGAAGCAGCAAAATCCGCAACAGCAACAGTTGCCTGTGAGAGTGATTAAGTCGAAGGTATCGACGGCGGAGGTTGAAAGACGAACGGAATCCGATGATTCTACTCTGTCGAAACCCTCGGTTTGTTCTTCCCCTTCACCGAGATTCTCCAATTGTACAAATTTGGATCGGTTCTTAGAATCAACTACGCCGCTAGTTCTGGCACAGCGGTTGTCAAAGGTAATGTGAAATTGGCTTCTTTTTTGTTTAATTTTGCGGAAATGGGGATTGTTTTGCTGAAATTCATGTGTTTAATTAGAGTTTTTTCGAGCGTTGCAGACTAGCTTGAGGGGACTTAGAAATGGGGATGGAAAATGCGACATGTATTTCAATCTCGGGGATCTTTGGGAGTCTTTTAAGGAGTGGAGTGCGTACGGAGCTGGAGTGCCCCTTGTTTTGAACGAGAGCGACTTTGTTGTTCAATACTATGTTCCTTACTTGTCGGCTATTCAGCTATATGTGAATCCTTCGACGCCTTCTTGGAGCTTGAGGTAGAGTTTTTGCTTCTTTAAGTTTACTTGACATGTTCTCTGTTATTTTTGTTTTTTTAATCAAATGCTTTGATCTTCATTGGATTGCAGAACAACTGCCTAGTTGTTCTGAGAATGTGTTTTGTTCACCTGAGGTTTTAAGTATTCTCCATATTAGTCTTTTTGACAATTCAAGGTATGATAAACTTGTTGTATTGTAAAAGATGGTTAGAATTCTCCTAACGAGGGGTTTTACAATCTGCCGTAGATGGTAATACGTGGCATTATTATTTTCATAAAGTACTGTAGGTATTAGTCCGTGCGTTGATTTTTTTGCCATCCCATTCAATAATTGCTGAAATTGCATATTGTCCTGCATCTTTGTTTCTTCATGAAACAACATTGTGGTCTTGAAGGTCGGGGACTTCCTATTCCTTGATTCATTAATTGATGTTCCCTCTGCTACAAAATACGCATGAATCAGTGCTTCAGTTTTATTTTCTAGCTTCAGCATGTGAGGTTTCTAGTTTCTTTGCTTGGTTAGTACCTAAATGATTGATATTACCATGAGATTTCTGTTTTTAGTTGTTTTCTCGTTCTGTTAGTTATTGATTTGAGATATTAGTGTTGTCAAGGTGTCGTCTAGATTGCCAACCCCTTTGAGCGCCTAGGCAGTGACGAAGTCGCTATTGGGAGTGTTCGTAAATTTTCATTTTTTTGAAGGCTAGAAAAATTTTATTTTAAACCCTAAATTAATAAAAATTAACTAATATATTAAAATAAATAATGTAGGATATTATATATTTTACATACACACAAACACACTCACCCACATGCACTCACACAGACACACACACGTATGGAGTGACAGGACCAGCAAATAGATAAATATTCTTTAGGGACTTTTAAATAATTATTTTATGGTCTGCCTTAGGCTCGTCTATACCTACCTAGGCCTAGTCTCGCCTTATAGGGGCTTACTGCTGAAGTCCGCCTTTATGACTTGACAACATTGAGTGGTATCACCTTTTCTTTTAAATGCATGATCTCAAACATAATTTTTCACCTTTACTTAGTTTTTGTTTAACAATGACACTATTAATGCATATCTATCGATATAAAGATGACATTTGAAGTGCAAAACAATGCACTTTTGTTGCTAGCATAAAGATGAAGCAAGGCATCTTTGTTTTTCAGCTTTTTGTTTTTTTAATTGATTCTGCAGCCATGTTGATACAATACAATAATGGATATAAGATGGTTCAACAATTCTCTATGATTTATGCATTCAATGATGAAAATGGGCACACTTCATCTCGCAAAGAGCCCAATCTATATATGATGTAATTTTGGGTTAGGTATTTGTTAGACCTGATTTGATGTTGCGTTGTTTTCTTTTTTTGTAATTGGGTTTATTATGATTTATTTGAATTTTAATTTAAGTCTAAAATAATAATGTTGGTGGGTAGTTAGAAATATAAGAAGATATCTTTAAGAATCTTTTTATTAGTAGGTAAAAATTCTTAGAAGATTTTTAGCAGATATAGGTGATTCCTTTAAATATTATCTGGTTTAAATAAAAATCTTTTCTAGTGTTCCTTCGTTAAAGACTTCTCTTTGTTCTTTAAGTAAGAACTTTAATGATCTTATCAAAACAACTTGTGGCGATCAACCTTTTAACTTGAGTTCTAATCAACGAGTTTGATTAGATTAAGTTTTTTTTGCTTGTTTCAAGAAAATTTTTAAGTTCATTTTCCTCATTGATGTCGGGTTTTAGGTTTTTTCACCCAAGGTTCACATCACTTGTAATGCCCTTTTCCTTCCCTTCATGCAACTTATGATAGCATTGTAGCAATTAATTGAAAGAAGACTTTTTATTCACTTTACCATTTTTTTTCCCCAAGGGACACTTTTAGTTTACCACTTTTACTTTATTATCCAGACAATATGACTTAAGCAGGTTCTGCTCATGTACTTATTCCAAAGTTTTGAAATCAAACATCAGATAAGTTTATAGAATTTTAAAAGTTTTTGTATATAATTATTTATTCTTGTCATTGTTCTAAATCCAAAGAATCTCACTTAGCAACTTTGTTGAAAAAAGGGTAAAAATTTGTTGTCAAGGTGTCACCTAGGCCTTGCCTAGATGCCTAGCCCCTTTGTGTGCCTAGCCCCTTCGTGTGCCTAGCCATGGCCTAGGCGTTTTAGAGGGATAGTTGTAATTTATATTTTTTGGAGGGGCTTGAAACAACTTTTTTTTAAACCCAAAATTAATTTAGATAATATATTAAAATAAGTAATATATCACATATATATGTATGATAGACTAATGAATAAATAAATAATTTTTTAGATACCTCTAAATAATAATTTTATGGTCTGTTTTAGACCTACCTAGGCTTCGCCTAGGCCCCTTTTCGCCTTACAAAGGCTTACCGCCTTGACAACATTGGAAAAAACTATCTTCAGCTTGTTGGTTTGGCCAGTTCCCTGTATGATTTTCAAGAAGATTCATGATGTCATTTCCATTGCTAAATATACAAAAACAAGTTATTGGGAAATGACTAACACTTTATTTTGGTAGAGAAGTCAGTAGCACTTCATTCTTGACAATTTGTTTCACTCTCAAAATTACACGGTTTAGCTATCTCTTATCTATTAGATGCATTTCAATGTTTCTGACTGGAAGAGATAAATAGAAGGTAGCTATTGCATTATATGCTAAATATGCACTCTTTTTCCTTGGAAATGCACTCTTAAGCTTCATTTTCAAAACTAGTTCCAATAATTTTACCACCTGATTGATTTATTTCTAAGATATAAGTGTGTAACACCCTATGTCCTTTACCTTTTTATTTTTTATGATGAGAAGAAATAATTTATTTGTATTCCAACAATTAAGTTATATTCCATCAATTAAGTATACATCCCAGTGAGCCACCATCAGCACCAACAGTAGCAAAGGTACAAAATCCAACTATAAACTAACCAAACAATGTATTCTAGCAAAAAGCCTGCATCCCCTTTCCTAAATTTGAGGAAAGGAACTTCCTCAATTCAACACCCAGTCTAATAGGGACAGACCTTCCATACACAGAAGCCTCATTCCACCATTGGGCAATTTCTAACTAAAAGTCCTTGTGACAACCACACATTTTCAAGCCTAAATGGGTTTGGACCCATTTAACTCTATCTTGTCGAAAGGAATTGACCTGTGATCTGATGTTGTAGTCCTTGTAAGAGCTGTCTGTGGAGGGGAAATTAGCATGCCAATTATTAGAAACCAATAATCTGTCCAATCTACAACACTTAGGACTATATCTGGAATTTGACTAAGTATACTATGCATTTTCCAATGGCAAATTGCATAGTTCCAATAACTTTTGCATGCACCTGGTGAGCCTAGAGCTGTTTAACTTCTCCCCTGCAGACCTTGTGGTGTTAAAGTTCCTTAACATGCAACAGCCATTCTGACAGATTTCACATAACCTAGCAATTTCATCCCGAAACAACTGTCTCTCCCTAAGTGAACTAGGCCTATGCACACCTGATACCCACCATTTTGCTGAAGAAATATCCTTTATCCAAGTATTAAATGAGAAATTCCCAATAAAAGATGAATCTACCTCTAAGATCCCTGTATTCCATGTGATTACCACACCTTCGTATTGTCCCGACTCTCGATGATGGTAAAAAGGACCATCCCTTATTTCTTGCACCCAATTACTGTCTTAACAAACTCCAACTATATATATATATATATTTCTTTCTTGGTCTCCTGTGGAATATTTATGCATAGATTTGCTTTTCTAATAGCTCTTCTAATGAAACACCTCTTTTTACACCTCTAGATCCACCACCTTGCACATTCTATGAGCATATCTTCATGAGGAAAACTTCTTGCTTTTCCTACTAGCACTACCTTTATGGAGAAAATCCCCGTGCTTTGGCACTTTAAACTCTTTAAGATATTCTAACACAGTACCCCCCTTCTTCCTTTTGATCAGAGGTGTCTTCTAGTTTCTACACACCATCTACTTTCCAAGGAGAGTTCTCTTTGGAACTAAACTTTGCTTAATGTTAGTAATATGAAAGATGTTGCTTCGCATGGGACTAGCTATAAACTGTGGTGTTGCAACTGCATCAAGAGATGTTCATCATAGTATTCCAAGCGAAATCAAAACAGGAGAATCATAGCGGGTATATTATTTCCTGTAAAGAAAGAGGGATGCATGCTGAAATTTTGCATGAATAGTGCCTTTAGTCATATTAAGAGAAAGAGTTAATTGAATTTGGTCTTAGGGTTTGCTCCTTTCTTTCTTCCCCATCTTCTTTGCAGCCAATTTGTTGAAGTTAAAAGGCCTTGGAAAAAAAAATCTTAAAGTAAAGGTTCTTCTTGTTTTCTAGAACAAAGTTCACTTACTGAATTTAAGTGGCAACATTAAAAGAATTGAACTTCTAAGGTGGTGAAGATATAGTTTGGGTTGATGAGACATGTGAATGAGGATCTATGTGGTCAATATTAGTCTAAATGTTAGTCATCTTAGTCTAGCATGGTGCTCCTAGATAGAAACATTACCTTTTATAACAAACTCAGCTTGGCAAAGCAAACTCCACTCTTTATATTAGATAAAAATTGTGTTTTACCATTCCAGAAGATGTGGTTATGCAGTAACTGTTTTAAATAATGAAAATATTTTTTGTCATTATATCCAACGGTATATAATTTTGCTTTTGTTTA
>JAJIYU010009764.1:0-16712 GCA_030144865.1 Tinospora cordifolia | reverse complement strand
AGACAAGAAAGCTGAACTCGTCAAAAAGCTTCATGAGCGTGTCAAGCAACACATTGAGAAGAAGAATGAGCAATATGCATCCAAGGCAAACAAAGGCAGACGACGAATTGTTTTTGAACCAGGTGACTAGGTGTGGGTGCATATGCGAAAGGAGAGATTTCTAGCTCAACGAAAGTCCAAGTTGCATCCTCGGGGGAATGGTCCAATCTAGGTTCTTGAGAGAATCAATGACAATGCCTACAAAATAGATCTTCCAAGTGAGCATAACATTAGTGCAACATTCAATATTGCTGATCTATGTATAGATCATAGATTCATATTAGATTCATATTCTTTATAGAGGTAATGCTTCCACATCTTTAAGGCAGACATGATAGCAAGTAGTTCTAGTCATGCGTAGGGTATTTCTATTCATGGATTTTTGGAGTCGAGAGGCGTAAGTAATGACTTTCCTCTCTTACATCAGTACAATAACTAATCCATTCTGCAAAGCATCTATGCACAGGACATATCTCACCCCATGGGTAGGAGTGACCAATATGGGAGCTAAAGTTAACCTCTTCTTCAGTTCTTAGAATGATTTCTTACACTTCTCATCCCAAATGAACTTCTCTTCTTTTCTTGTTAGCTTAGTCACAAGTCTATCTAACTCGCATAAGTCTTGGATAAATCTTCAGTAATATCCTGCCAAACCTAATAAGCTATTGATTTTCGTCACTGTTCTTGGTTGCTTCCAATTAGATACTAATTCCATGTTATCTGAATCTACAAATATCCCTTCGACTAAGATGACATGGCCATGGAACTTGACCTTTTTCATCTAGAACTCACACTTTTTGAACTTAGCATACAACTCATTTCTCTTTAGTGTACCCAACATAATCGTCAAGTACTCTACATGTTAAACTTCTGATCTGCAGTAGATTAGGATATCATCAACAGATACCACTATAAATTGATCTAGATACTATCGAAAGACTCTATTCATCAGGTCAATGGATACAGCCAGTGCATTTGTTAAACCAAACGGCATCACAGTGAACTCAAAATGCCCATATCAAGTTGTAAAGGTCATCCTACGAATGTCTGTTTCTCTTATCTTCAATTGGAGATAACATTATCTTAGATCAATTTTGGAGAAATGAGTGGTTCCTCTCAGCTAATCAAACAGGTTATCCATCATGGGTGAATGATACTTATTCTTTATGGTTACTTGGATGATCTTCCCATAGTCAACACAAAACCTCTTTGAGCCATCTTTCTTCTTCACTAATGGTACAGGAGCTCCCCATGGTGATTCACCTGGTCTAATGAATCCTTTCTCCTAGAGTTCATCTAGTTATGTCTTGAATTTAATCAACTCCACTAGCGCCATTTTATAAGGAGAAATGGTTATAGGATTTATGCTTGGATGTAGTACAATCTTGAACTCTACCTGTCTATGTCGTGGTAGTCCAAGTAAATCATCTAGAAACACATCTAGATACTCCTGCACTACATGTATCTCTGAATACATTTTGGCTCCCTAATATCATTATCCCAAACTTGTGTTAAGTCCTTACTCTACCTTACGCAATGCAGCACAATAGTTATAAGGCTTCAGGGTAATGTTTTCATATCACCTTTGACCTCCACTAGTTCATCAAATGGTAGAGTTAATGTGACTTTTGTATTGGGCAACCAATCTGAGCCTAGTACTGGGTTGACTAGTCCATGCCTAGTACAACATTATAACCATAGAAAGGTAACACTCTAAGGTCGGCATTTATAAGTTTATCTCCAAATCTCAACTCACATATAAAAGTTTTTCTGGTAGTTATTACTGTTCCTGTGCGAGTGAATACATACAATGGTTCTGCTGGTGTGGATATCGCTAGTTATAATCTCCTAACTAGTTCTTCTAGCACAAATGACTTAGTGGCACTTGAATCAAACAAGATCATAACAACAAAATTAAACATTAGGAATGTACCTTTGATAGTTGGAGCTAGGTCCACCTGTCTATCCTCAATTGCAAACACCCAAGCCTGATTTTCTCTGCCCAATTGTTGCTACTACTCTTGCTGTTCTTGTTGGGGTTTCCTCTGTAGTGGTTGATGCTACCCATGTCCACCTTGGCTCCTGCCTTAACCATTATCCTACCCTTGGATCTATCTCTATGGTCCTTGGTTCTAATAGTCTTTGGTAAGATGTCCTTTCTGTCCATAGTTGTAGCAAGCTCTTCCTCTTCGAGCCTATTGTTAGTCAACTCTGCCATGGGTTTGTTGCCTCTAAGGTTGATTCCTATTCTACTTCTTTTGCTTCCCTTGGAACTCTTTACTATTTCTTGGCCTCTTGCCCTTATTTCTCAACTTCTGCTCAAAGTTGACCTCTCGCTCAATTAATAATATTCTATAGACTACTTCTCTATAAGTTTTTAGCCCCAATGGATTCATTACTCTACAAATTTTAATCTCCAAGCCCTCTACAAACTGTGGGCCTTCATTTTCTCATCCCTAATCAGTTTAGATGCAAACATGCCAATTTAGTAAACTTGACTTCGTACTCAGATACAGTCATGTTTCTCTAAGTCAACCAGATGAACTAAGATTCCATCTGTGTTTGTGTAGCTTACAGGAAAGATTTCTTATAAAATACTTCTCAGAATTCTTCCTTGTTCATATGTCACACGTTGGTGTTTGGATTTGCCTCCAGCTTCTGCCACCAACTCCTGGCTGGTTCCTTAAATGGATATGTGGCCAGTGCAACTTTATGGGGTTTGGTAACCCCTAGCACATCCAAGTGTTCATCTAACTCTTGGTACGAATAATCTGTAGTCATGTTGTCAGATGTACCATCAAATTAGGACGGGTGGAGTTTCTGTAACTCTATCAACATCGCCCTTTGTTCCTTGTCCTCAATTTCATCCTACAGCATTTGATGAACTCAAACCTCTAGTATGAGTGCTGACTCCTGCACCAAAATCTACTCATAAGGTGGGGGCTGTACCTACTATTCTGGTGCCACCTATGCCTGCATTTGTGGTAATAACGATACTCTAATGATCTACTTAGTGACCCATTTTGTAATCTCATCCTAGAACTCTAGAGTCAACACAGCCGCAATCTGAGCCTCAATTTTGTTAACCTATGCCCTTTGCCCCTGCGGTTCAGTCTCATCGAATGTGATAGTCCTAGCTACTTGGTATCATCTTGGATATTTACCTCCTCTTGGCGGATTATGTGTTAGGGATTAGTTCATACTTTCGTAGCATTGATACGTGGAAGACGATATGTACCAAAGCCATTTGATTCAGTAGGTCTGACTCGTAGGCACACTCCCCGATCCTTCTAAGAGCTTCAAATGGACCGATGAGTTTGGGCGATAGCTTCTCCTTATATATGAACATCTTAATCCTATTTTAAAGACTTATTCTCACGAATACCTTATCATTTTTTTAAAACTCTAGGGTCTCCTACTCTTATCTGCGTAACTCTTTTGCCTATTTTGCATTGTGGCCAACTTCTTTAATATTTGTTTGACTTAGTTGTTCATTTCTTATACCAAGTTTGGCCTAGTAAGCACATGATCCTCAAGTTCAGCCCAACAAGTTGGGCCTCTCATGAAGAGATTAATAAGGACCCATTTTTATTTTAGCTTGATAACTATTTTCATAGGAAAATTCTGCCAGGCACAGGTACTTGCTTCAATTTACTTTAAAGTTAAGAACACAAGACTTTAACATGTCTTCTAGTGCTGAATGACTTGCCCAAACTGCCCATCTATCTGAGGGTGAAAAGCAGTACTCATGGTGAGTTGGGTTCTCAATTCTTTTGCAAACTCTACTAGAACTGTGAAGTGAATCAAGAGTCTTGGTTAGATAATATTGTCTTGAGCACACCATAAAGTCTTACTCTCTCTTTTACGTAGAGTTTTCCCAATTTACTGACCTAGTTTGTGGATCTAATTGGCAGGAAATGAGCCACTTTAGTGAGACGATTTACAACTAATCATGCAATATCTTTTCCATTTTGGTTCCTCGATAATCCACTGACAAAGTTTATGGTAATGTTATCCCCCTTCCATTCAATGATATGGATTGGTAGTAACATTCCATAAGACTTTTGGTGTTCTACCTTCACTTCTAACATGTTAAACACTTGTAGACATACTAAGCTACATTTCTTTTCATTTCTCTCCACCAGTAGGTTTTCATGAGGTTTTGATACATCTTGCCGCCGGCTGGATCCGTCGTTTACTTGGTCTGAAGGAACTTATTCAATATGGCTTGCTTACTTTGTCTATTTTGAGGCACACTAATTCTATCTTCATGTCTTAGGGTGTTCTCAGCATCAAGCCTCAAAATGCTTACCCTATTCAACTCCTCCTATTAGGCTTGCCAACTACTTGCCTTGCCTTTGTTCATTCCTAATCTAATGCAAAAGATCTGGTTGGCAAGATATGTTATAGAGATAGCTCATTTGTCATCCAAGGTCACACCCAATCTAAAGTCTTCGATCAATTGGTACATCTAGCGCTTTTCCTCCTCCTATTTATTGAACTTCCTACTCAAAGCATTGGCAACCACATTGGCTTTCCTCGATAGGAGTATAGCTGGAAATCATAGTCCTTAGGAACTCCATCCATCTTCGCTGGCTGAGGTTCAATTCTTTCTAGGTGTAGGTGTACTTCTAACTCTTGTGATATGAAAATAGATCAAACTTCTCACCATAAAGATAATGTTTCCAGATCTTTAGAGCAAACACTATAGCTGCTAACTCTTAGTCATGTGTTGGGTAGTTCTACTCATGAGCCTCTAGTTGTCGCGAGGCATAAGCAAGAACCTTTCCTTCCTATATTAGGACTACACCTAACTTATTCTGCAAGGCATCTGTGTATAGAACATAGGTGATACCATGAGTTGGAGTGACTAAGATGGGGGTTGTAGTCAATCTCTTATTCAGTTACTGAAATGCTTGTTCGCATTTCTCGTTCCATGTGAACTTACCTCCTTTTCTAGTCAACTTAGTCATAGGTTCTGATAACTTGGAGAAGTCTTGGATGAATATTCCATTGTATCCAACTAGGCCTAAGAAACTCTTGATCTCTATAACTGTCTTTGTTGCTTACAGTTCATGATAGCTTCTACCTTCTCTAGATCTTCAAAGATGTTTTATACTAATACCACGTGACCAAGGAACTTGATTGTTCTCATCCAGAATTTGCACTGGCTGAACTTGGCATAGAATTAGTGTCTTCTAAGGATTTTCAACACCAATCTCAAGTGTTTTAAGTGTTCAGTTTCTGACCTAGAGTAAATCAGGATGTCATCCATGAATACCACCACAAATTGGTTGAGGTATTGTCTAAACACTCCATTCATCAAATCCATGAATGTCGCTGGGACATTGGTTAAACTAAATGGCATCATGGTGAACACAAAGTGTTCTTATCGTTTTATGAAGGCCGCCTTGTGTATAGCAGACTCCTTGATTTTCAATTGGTTAAATCCCAACCTAAGATCAGTCTCTGAGAAATGAGTGGCTCCTCTTAATTGAACAAATAGGTCATCAATCCTTGATAGGGAATACTTGTTTTTTACAGTTGCTTGGCTCAATTTTTGATCGTCAACACATAGTCTCATGGATCCATCTTTTTTTTTCACAAACAACACTGGAGCTTCCCACGGTGATTCACTTCGCCTGATGAATCTTTTCTCTTGGAGCTTTCTAGTTGTGTCTTTAACTTGATCAACTTTATTAGTGCCATCCTGTAGGGAGGTATGGCTATGGGATTGGATCTAGGGTGAAGTTCAATTTTTAACTTCACTTCTCTAGCAGGCAATAATTCGAGCAAGTTATCTGGGAACACCTTTTCATAATCCCTAACAACTTTTATGTCTTGGATTCCTCTTTGCACTATAGGGTATTCCTCATAGAGTTTCTCAAACTCATCTTTCTACTTCAAGCAGTTCAACAAGGCTATCGTTGGGCTTCTCAGTAATCTCCGCATATCACCCTTTTATTCTATAGGTTTCTATAACACCCGAACCCTAGATCTTGTTTCTCACATGCCACTGATTTGGCTCTTCATCTATCTCTTCAAGACATAATCAATCACAAGGTGTGGTTGTTCCTGCCATCAATATCCGAAGACCAAGATGCTACTTTTGTGTTGGTTTTCCTTCTCACTCTATCCCAATACATATCAGAGAGTGGAAACATAACAATGATATAAAGTATGATTAAACACAAGGATGACATGTCTAAAATAATAACATGATGATTAAACTCATAACAATGGAATAACAATACTTTGACCCCTTGGCCTGAGTTCAAAATGAATCAATAACTAAATGCTTGGCCCCATGGTCAAAGTCAATAAACAAAATAACTAAACAGTGAGATGTATCATGACTACAAAATGTAGCTCCTCACTTGTTATCACAAGTGTTTTCAATGATTACCTGAAAAGAAATTAATGGAGGTGAACTCAAGAGCCTAGTGGATCTTACGCAAACATCTCAAGCAATATATCAATCAAAATACAAACATGCAAGCACTTGTAAAGCATTTTGTGTCTCAACAATTCAATTGTTTTAGTTAACGTTAAGATCGAAAGGGGTTCTCCCTCGGTATCCCAACTTAGGTTTAGGCTACTCAATGTAATGCCCAAGGCCAATTAAACACTCCAAAACCCTATCTCCTGGTCAATCTCTCACTTGGTCATCAAACCAAGAAGTAAAGTCTCACTTGGACTCTCAGTCCCATTTCAAACATAGACCCATCTAGGGCTAAAAATACCCATGATGATGCTAGACTACTACCACAATATCTGCATCATCGTGCCAATATGTGGTTAATCTTTATTATATCTGATTAACGATCACAAACATATCCATATTTCAAATATCCTATATTAATAATCAATGGATATAAAAAAAGAAGTTATCATGCTCATAATCACATTAATCATATTGATCATCACATAGCATGCATAACATACATTTTTTTAACTGTAACATACTTTTATGCAAAACATGACATGCTATAAGTCCACAAAAGCAGTTAAACATTTATCTATAAGCACATATCCCTCGCATGCTTCTAAAACAATGAATAAAAATGATCATACTCAATCATGTTTCATATTTTAGCTGGCATAATACGAAAGAGTTCAAGTGGTTACTTCTAACTTTGCACAGTATTAGCCTTGTCTTTCAATCTATGAGATTTAAAACTAACATTACATGAGTTTGAAGTATTTCTAAGGTTTCTTAAATCATAATATAATGATTCCCTAACATAGATATCCTAAGGTGTACGTAGTAATTTTAATGGATAACATCATTCACCATTTTCTTCTAATTACGGATGTTGTGAGTGGAATTACTGTGGTAATCCATCTGTGCATATTCCGAGATGAAAATTAGGTTTACGTCATGTTACCACAATAACCAAAGCATAGATACATTTTCTCATACGTTATCGCAGTAACTAGAGGAGTTTAGTGTGTTCAGCATTTGTTACCATAGTAACCAGGAAACTCTGTGTATGCATAGTGCATAACCACGATCTTTCATTTCCTCTAGTGTTTTGTATGCCAACATACTTTTAATACGCTCAAAACACACACGTATGTGAATGGGAAAGCATTATACCTCGTTGCTTTGTGTCCTTCCCCCTTGCTCTCCTTCAATGCGAGGTTTTGAACCCTTTATTGATCTATGTTTCAAAGAAAATGTAAATATTCTTGGGAAATGTAGATCTGTGATGGAAAACTGTGATTTCAAGTGAGGTTCAACGATTTACCTATGGACAAATGATATCAAACAACACCTATACTGATTTTCTTCTTTGAGAACTAGAGGAGAAGGGTTTGAATGGATGGAAACTAGTCTAGAGCAGCAGCGAAGTCAGCAAAGTTTAGTTATTGGCAACTGGTATCAGTTCTTTGAAGTTGGTGTGCGACTATAGGGCTACAATGATTATTAGGGCTTTTTGGTGCATTGTTTATATACTTATATATTTCAAGTATTACTGGAGTATCTCGAGGTATTACTCGCAGTAACCATAACCCTAATTCTCTATGTTTTAGTTGTATGCAAAAACTTCTTCTAAATTTCATGCGAAATTTGATGTTGCCATTTGGTTTGCTAATTCTTTTGTACATTGATAAAACTTCATCTAAACTATGTTTTCATGAGCTTTCCAGTGTCTATTGCGCTTTAATTATTTTATTTAGATTTACCGAAACTCTAAACTTTTTGGGGTATTACAGCTTCTCTTGAAGGTAACATATGGTTACTTGCCTCTTAGAACAATCTATCTGTGCCTGATACTAGTTTAACTAGTTTATCCCCAAGATCACATCATATCCATAAAATGGTAGTATACATAGGTCTACTAAGATTAGTTTATCCCTAAACCTTGGTGACAACTACATATTCTTTTTTAGGTAATAGTGGTCCCAATGGGTGTGGATGCATTCAAAGTCATGGGCAAAGTTTTTGTTATCATTTATAACCTATTTGATAGTTTCTCAGCAATAAAAGATTTCGTAGCACCCAAATCAACACAATAGTTTCACAACAACATTAAATAATAAGAATGTACCTTCCACATCAAGGACTTGTTCTTCCTGAATATTGTCAACAACAAATACTCTAGTTTGGTTCTGCCCATGGTTAGCATGCCATTGCTATTGCCCGCCCTAGGGATGATCATTCTGTCCTCTTCCAAGATTGTTCTTTGGTTGTTGTCATTAAGGAGCCTAACCTGGTGCAGCCGGGTAATTCCTTGTCAAGTAATCCCTTTGCTGTCACAGGTAGCACAACCCTAGTCTCCTCACTTATTCTTTTGGTTCCTCCTTAGGCTATACTTGTTGTTGAGTCCGAGGTACCTTCCCGACATTCTTGTTTTACTTTTTCTAGACTCCTTGGTGGTCCTTGTCATTTTTGGGGCGCTTGTTTCTATTCTTCACCTTATGTTCACAGTTGAATTCTTGCTCCAATGTTAAAGCTTTTTCTACGATGTCTTTGTACGTCTTTACGCCCAATGTTATTATTATCTTTCAAATCTCAATCTTGACACCCTATGAAAACTGATTGGCCTTCATCTTCTCTTCCCTAATTAGTTTAGGTGAGAATTTAGCCAATTTAATAAATTTGACCTCGTACTCACCCACTATCATATCTCTTTGGTTCATCCTAACAAAGTCCTCCTGCATCTTTTTTAATGTAGAATCTGGGAATAAATTTTTATAAAACACTTCCTTGAACTCTTCCCAATTCATCTACTTGACATCAATGTTTGGATTAGTCTTCAACATCGACTACCAACTTCTAACTGGTCATTTGAACTGATGGGGTAGCCAATGCTACTCTAGAAGGACCTATTGCCCCTAATACATGCAAACGTTCATACATCTCCATCATGCAGTTAGAAGTTCCATCAATTGGAATGGGTGGAGTTTTTGCAACTCCATCAGCATATCCCTTTGTTCCTTGTCTTCCATGTCCTCTCTTGCCCTCCAATTAACTGGAACCTCAAGTAATAACACTAGCTATTGTTTTGAAATTTCTTACTACACTAGTAATTGTGGTATTGCATGTGGCATCATTCGAGGTAATGCCTTCATAATTTGGTCTATGACGCTCCTAGTGAATTCTGTTATCATGTCCCCATCTGAGTCTTAGTCATTCCAATTTGTGCCTCCTGTCTACACAATTTAGTCTAGTCAGATGTGGTAGCTCTAATAGCATATCTCTTGAATCCAACCATTTTATACAAGTCAAAATTCATTTTAGTATCTGATAAAATATCATAAGAAAGACCTAAGAGAATTCTAATCTAGGGTACACAACCCGTTTTTCCTTATCGTCGATATACAAAATGTTTTTCCAGACTTGAAAAGATAGCTATCCCATCCAAATTCGTTCATAAGTTCGTATTTCCAAGCCTTTTGTTTTATTCATACCATCATGACTCTAGATTCATGTCTCTAGGTTCTCAATTCATTTAGTAGCCAAGTAGTTTATTCTTCTAAATTCTGTTTGAGGTTTCAAGGCCCTCTAATGTTCTTAGGTCCATGATTTGGTCTCATAATAAAAAAAATGTGATATATATGAATTGAAAACAAGTGTAACATACATTCAATTAATCAAGTAATCATACAATCATACAACTTCACACTAGCATAGTGAATTTCTAAATTTTCATTTGTACTTCTGTGTTCGAGCATCCAATATCACCCTTGCCCATTGACACAAACTTCCACCTAGAAATTTTACTACACCCAAGCAATTTCGCAAATGTCCCAACAACTAATATTTTTCAAGCCCCACTACACATGACAGTCCCATAGCAGCCATGCATAGAGAAATAAGTTCTTCCAAAGTCACTGATCATTCCCCAAACATGGCTTATCATTCTCCAAGTCAACGATTTCTCCATACCTTCGAATTCCTTTGTATCCTATACCACATAGTGTAATGTCTAAAACCTTTCAATTGGATTTATCCACAAGGTGGGCCAGGGCGGTGTTACATTGCAAGTACACAACTTGCCTTTTTAATTCCTTTATCCAAATTCTTGTTCAACATTATGAGCATACAACCCAATTTATTTAATTTAATTCAATAAGACAACACAAATAGATAAAGAACCTTTTCTTTATTCATAATTTGAATTTAAATAATTAAAAGAAAGAGAGTACATAGCTCTAAAATGGAAACTATTTCAACAGAATTCTAACCTATTCAAAACTTGAGCAACACGCCCTTATATTAAAAATAAAAGCAAAAACTTTCTAAAAATAAGCGATGTAAATCCTTAGTAAGCCTCATCACATAATTTAATTTCTTGAAAAGATAAAAGACGAAAGGTAAGCACATAGCCCAGTAGATCATTCTGAAAACAACCATGTTTCTAATTCAAACTAATAACGCATTCAAATTCAAACACTTACATATATTAGGTGTCTTAAACAGTTTCTTATTTTCAATCATATGTTAAACTGAAAGGGGTCCAATCCCTTGACGTTCGTATCAAAATACCTATATTGAGTGGGAAGACAATTCTTTATGTCTCATTTCATTAGATTTATTGTCCCCTACCCTTATTCCAAGTATTTTGTGCTACACCCATATACACACAGTATATGCAACTCATATACACAAAATATATGTAAAGAACACCCATTGTTTCTCCTTAGATCACTATGATAGTTGTGTTTTTTAATATCAAAGTCTTTTATTTGAATTATCATAATCATGAATTATAAAAGAATTAAAATTCATCATGTTATCGTCATAAAAGTATAAAAATATCACTTGCATGCGTCATATCTCAAAATCGGCCTAACCATGGGAAATTAAGCATGGTACGGTTTTATGAATGCTCAAAAATGGCATATGTATTAAACTAAAAATTAAGTAAAATGAATGGACTAAACTTGAAATATGTCTGATAATAAAATTCTAAAACATGCATGAACATGATATTAACTCAAACTAGTAAAGAGGGGGTTTTTGAAATCACTTCCACTTTATTTTGCAATTTCTTAAAAATCTAGCAGAGTTTCTACAATCTAAGCACTTCAAGAACATTAAACCACTCAAGAATAGTAATTTCTCACTTAAGAACACTCAAGAACAAAAGAAAATTAAGAAGGGGTGCCAAGAAGAAGGCTTAGAAAAAAAAGAGGGACTTGTCAACTCTTGCTCTAAGATGAAGAAAAAGTAAGCTTAGGGGGGCCTATATATAGATTTTTGAGACATTAGGGAGGAATGGTTTGGGCAAGTTAACCAGAGAATCTTTCCTTACACACATGGGGATATTTGGGCATGGTTTGGCAAGTGTGCTCATGGTTTGGGCAAGTGTGCCCACTAGGGTTTCCTATTCATGTGTGAACACAATCTCACATTTGCAACCACTTTCCCTATAATTCCTCAACCCCCAAGGCTTTCAATTGGATTTATTCACAAAGCAAGCCAGGCTGGTGTTATATTACGAGTACACAACTTGCCTTTCTAATTCCTTTATCTCAATTCTTATTGAAAATTATGAACACACAATCCAATTTATTTAACTTAATTCAATAAGACAACACAAAGAGATAAAAAAATGTTTTCTTTATTCATTATTTGAATTAAATGAAACAAGTATATATATTAAATTTAAACTATCAAAAGACAGAGAGCACATAACTCTAAAATGAAAACTATTTTAGCAAAAGCCTAACTTATTCAAAACTTGGGCAGCATGCCCTTACATTAAAATAAAAATAGAAACTTTCCAAAAGTACGCATTCAAAGCTTTTGTATGCTTTATTGTTTATTTCAATTCCCTAAAAAGATAAGAGAGAAAGGATGAGCACATAGCGTAGTGGATCTTTTTCAAACAACCAATTCATTATCTTAGACTAATATCACATTCAATTTCAACCACTTATAAACAATTAAGCAATTCAAACAAATTATTGTCACTGTTGTAACTCAAACTAAAAAGAAGGTTTAATCCCTTGGTGTTCATATCCAAAATACCTCCATTTGAATGGAAAGATAAATATTTATGTAAATTCCATAGGATTTAGGGTCTCTTGCCCATAGTCTAAGTATTTTGTGTTACGCCCAATACACATAGTACGGCAAACCATATACCCACAATATATTTAAAGAATACCCATAGTATCCCTTTGGATCACTATGACAGTACGTGGTTCTTGGTCTCAACTTCTTTCATTTAGTTCTAATGATCATGAAACATAATTAAATTAAATAAAATTCAGGATGGTCAACATATAAACATTAAGCATGATTATGCTTCGTAAAATAAGCCTAATCATGCATAATCTAAGCATGGCATGGCCTCTTGATCAAGTAAACATGGCATGCATGCTAAACTGAAAATAATTAAATCATTTTATTCAAACCTAAGCATGCACACTAAATAGAATTTAAACATGCATGAACATGGTATTAAACTAAAACAATGAAATGGAGGTTCTAGAAATCATTTCCACCTTAATTTGAAGATCACTGAACTTCTGGAAGAGTTTTCCCTTCTTTCCAATGTCTAGCACTCCAAGAATACTCAAAAACACTCAATCAAACATCAAAACACTCATGAATAGTTCAAGATTACCAATGAATTAAGGGGTTGCCAAGAAGTGGATTAGAAAAAGTCAAGAAGGACTAGTATGCTCTTGCTTTGGGACAAGGAAGAATGAGAACATTTGGGGGTTTATATAGGGTTTCACGAGGCCCAGGGGGATGTTTTGGGTAATCTCACACATGAGACATCTTGATTTGTTTCCACTCTTGTGTGCAACGAAGTGGCAAGTGGATAATTAAGGTTTCTTTAGCTTAGTGTGAGTACACTCTTTGAATCTTCCTTGTTTCCTTTATCTGTGTGATCACAAAAGAGGTTTAGAATACTTGCAAAATTAGTTTGGGACGTTCATATAAGATCAAATTTTATGCTCATAGTAAGTTTCCTAGTTGATCTCGTTACTTGGGTGTAATACCCTAAAATTTTCTACTAAATTAAATGAAATAACAAATGAAGTCCAATTCATTTCTAAAATCAATTGGCAAGCTTGAATTTGGCCAAAAACCTCTAAGAGGAGTGAAATTTAAGAAAAAGGGAATGAAATGAAATGAAACAAAATGAGGTGAACGCCTCAAACGGCCTAGGCATCCAAAATTCATTTCACTTGCCCAATTAAAAGTTCATTTACTTAGTATGCATCAAGGGAATCTAAGTTAAGAAAGAAAATGGGAAAAAACCTTGCCAATTGAAAGATATGAATTTTTATTAAATTCATGTGAACCCAAAAGTGTCAAAATCCTAGCTAAATGAAAGATATGAACTTTTATTAAATTCATGCAAACCCAAAAATGTATGAGCACCCCTAAGTATGTGCACTTTACATGGTTGATAATGTTAGCATGACATGTGATCATATACACCATGCTCTACACACCAAAAATGTTCCAGATAATCACAATTAAAAGTCCCAAAAAATCTGATCATGTGTCCGCCAAAGATTGATAGTGTGCGCCCACCCTCAAAAAGATTAATAACAAACCCTAGCTGTCCCTTATGCTCTCACAAACCAAGTTAGAAGTTTCACAAATAGAAACCATGCAAGACGCCAAATCCAAAGAGATCGCCATGCAAGTTAGCCGAATTACCCTTACTTGATGAGCACTCACAAAAGAGAAAGAAAGTTGCATTGTTCTCTTAATGGAAATGGCCATCAGCAAGGAAAGTTTTTTCTCACAAAATCCTACCATTATGGACGTCCCAAATAAAAAATTAGAAGTTTTTTAAACCCCTTTGTGACCGTACACATAAAGGAAAGCAAATGAGGATCATATCTTGTGAATAGGAAACCCTAATTTCCAACTTGCCCAAACCGTGTTCACCGCGGGAAATTGGAATGATACACTTGCCCAAATCATGCAAAATTGTTCTCTATTGTATAAAGGAAAGTTGCTCTGTGAGCACATGCCAAACAATGCCCCTTGTGCCTTGAAACCTTATATAAACCCCCTAATGCTCTCATTCTTCTTTGTTCCAAAGCAAAAACGTACTAGTTTCTCTTGACTTTCTCTAGCAATTTTCTTCGCATCCTCCTTAGTTCTTGAGTAATCTTGAACTATTCTTGAGTGCATTAGCGTTTCATTGAGGGTTTTGAATATTCTTTGAATGCTAGACATTGGAAAGAAGGGGAACCTCTGCTAGAATTTTAGTGATTTTTAAATTAAGGTGGATGAGATTTCTTGACCTCCTTTTTACTAGTTTGGATTAAATGCATGTTCATGCATGTTTTAATATTAGTTTATCATGCATACTTTTAGATTTCAATTTCATTATTCATAATTTAAAATTTAATATTAGCGTCTGTGGCCCATGCTCCTGAACGTCAGATCGTTGAGGAAGATCTAGATGATGAGAAACAAAGGAAGGTGGTCATCTTGCCACGTGTGCAGATAGAAGGGTCATCTTGCTAAAAATTGCCAAATTTCATCCATTGAAGCTCCTCAGCCACATAGCATTTAGAGAGGCAAACAAAATGATCATTCTTAGCATAGACAACATTATATTGCCAACTAGGGGTAGAATTAGGGTTGTGGGCTGAATCAAGTCTACTAAGTTAGAAGCAGGATGCTACCAAAGAATTTTTAACCTTAAACGAAAGTACTAGTTAACTAAAGACTTTAAACTGGGTGTGAATGATAGATGAGCCTATCCCCATAACATGAATTACCATCTGGATCTTCTAAGTCAGATTAGGGATGAACAAAGGCAAAACAAATGACTCACAAGCCTAATAGAGGAAATTGAATAGGATAAGCATACTAACTTCAGATTAGATGTTGAGAATATCCTAAGGCTTGCAGATAGTATCTATGTACCTCAAAATGGACAGAGTAAGCAGACCATACTAGATGAGGCTCATCAAACCAAATATATGATGCATCCAGGCAAAAATTAGATAAACCAAAACCTTAGAAAGACATATTGGTGGACAGGAATTGAAAGAGACGGGTAAACATGTCTCAAAGTGCTTGACTTCTCAACAAGTAAAGGTAGAACATTGGAAACCCTCTAGAATGTTACAACCATTCCCCATCCGTAAATGGAAGTTGGATAACATTTCCATGGCCTTCATCAGTTGTTTGCCCAAGAACCAGAAAGGAGAAGATACGTGTTAGTTGCATAGCAGACTAATTATATTATACGTATTTTATGTATAATGTGCATTAATATAATAGAAAATGTAGTATATTTGCTTATATTTAGTATAATATGTATTTAGAGCATCGTTGCATCATTTTAGCATGTTTTAATGTTATTTTCCGAGAAAGGTTTTCAGTGTTTGTGCAGGTTTAGAATGAACCAAAGTAGGAATAAAAGCACGCGAGGAGTTGAAAATGGCCAAAATGAGAAAATGTCACTGATGATCACGGTCGGCGTTGCCGACCGCAGTAAACAGAACAAAGAATACATCAACAAATGAGTACAAAGGCTAGAAGACTGCGGTGCAACAAACTGATGATTGCAATCTGAACCGAAGATAAGCCAAATGATGCAGAGTATGTTGATGACCGCAGTCCACACATAGATGACTGCGGTAACCAGAAAGCCAAAATATGTAGAGATATGCAGAGAAGTGATGACCGCGGTCACCCGAAAAGAAACATGAATTGAAGAGAACTGGTTACCGCGGTCCACACATTTGAGGACCGCGGTAACCAGAGAACATGTTTTTGCAAAATACAAATGGACCGCGGTCCATATATTGAGGACCACGGTCCATGAGTGGTGCTTTAATCTTTTCATTCTGGTTACCGCGGTCCAAGCCTTTAGGATCGCGGTAACCAGTGCTTTATACCATTTAGAAATGCTGCACAATGTATTGTCGAGTGCAGAGGGCCAATTGCAGAGGAATATCAGTTTTAGACAGCAAACATATGGACCGAGGTCACTTACTGCGGTCATCCAACTGCAACACAAGTCTATAAATACAAGAGCACAAGAGAATGAAGAGGATGGTGTGAGAAACGGAGTGAAACTCAAGAGAGTGTTGCAGAAAGAGGAGCTCAACACTAGAAGTGAGCAGACTGAAGAAAGAAGGAAGGAAGCATTCTGTGACAGCTTCAAAGATTCAGAGTTTGATTTCTATTGCAATTGAAGTGTGTAAACAGAATTGAGTATGATTTA
>JAJIYU010009763.1:0-16692 GCA_030144865.1 Tinospora cordifolia | reverse complement strand
GCTTATGTGGCGTGACGGGTCCCAACATGTAGGTTGCTACAAAGCCTACAATTGATTAAAGAAGACATGAAGTGCACATTATCAGTATGGCCACTTCCAACATGATTCTAAGTCGGATTTAATCACTGGAGATCTTGGAAACTCCCTATATTAGTGAGTTTGCAATGATAAAAAATGGTGCAACTATCATTGAAAATGAAGGTTTTATCTAATTTGAGGTGAAACTTTTTGATGGGCCAACAAATGTAGGGGCCCATTTTGAAGTTAATCCATCTCATATTTTAAGTGATGCTGTATCGATAAGGGGCCCCAGATGATCAAGGCTTACATTGTCATGAGCTTGGCCATTAATAAGGGAAAAACATATTTTTATACAAAAAAAAATAGAAATAATTATATAAATATTACTATTTTTATTTTTATACATATATCAAAAATACCAGAAACTGTTAATTAATAAGTATTAGTATAATATTGATATATAACCAATATAATATTAATATAATATTTAATTTATAAATAATAATATAACATTAGTATATTATTAGTATAACATTAGTATACATTATTGTAAAAAATTATCAATTAACAATTATTAATATACCAAAGGTTGGTATACAATTAGTATAACTTTAATATAAAAAAATATTGGTTACAGCTGGTATATAATTAGTATATAATACTAAAAAAATTAATTTATGGTATACAATTGATATATAGTATTATAAAAATAGTATACAATCTCTAAAAATTAGTATAATATTAATATATTGTGCTGTAAAAAATTATTGATTAACGACTATTAGTGTACCAAAAATTGGTATAGAATCGGTATAACATTAGTATAATTTTTAGTTTATAAATAATGATATAACATTGATATACAATATTATAAAAGTAATTAATTAACAGCTATTAGTATACAAAAAATTAGTATATAATTGGTATAACATTAGTATAACATTGATATAATATTGGTATGCTTTTTAATACGTTGGTATAACAATTAGTATACATTGGTATAACTATTCAACAATAAAGAGTATAATGTTAGTATACTGTTGTATACAATGAAAATTAGATATATTAAATATATATATTGGTATAATATCAGTATAATGTTAGTATACAATAAAAAATTAGGTATACTAAATATACATTTTAGTATACATTAAAGAATTAGGTATACTAAACATATATATTAGTATAACGTCTATATATTATTAGTATACATTAAAAAAAATTAGTTACACAGTTAATATAGAGTTGGTATAACACGATAACAGTTGGTATAACATTCTCCAAAACAGCACCTCTCCCAACGCCAGGAGGTGGAATGGCGAGCAACAAGCAGCAATAGAGGAGGCAACACCGGTGAGCAGCAAGCAGCGGCGACGGTGGTCACCTGCAATAGCACCATCGCCTTGCGACGATGGCGACTTGCAACAGTACCATCGCCCTTAGTGACCTGTAACGCACCATCACCCTAAAACAACACCATCGCACAACAAATCAGCAATCAGAGCTCTTTCATCCAACGAATCTGAGAATAACCTAACAGGCGATGTATGAAAACCTTCTAAATTTCAAGGCTATTAGGCCATGCTGAGCAAATGAATTGTATAACATCACAACCTTCACCTTTGGAAATATCGACAATTAATCTAATGTGCAACTTCACATCTTCTCCTCCACCAGATTTCTGAACAAGAACAGTTCCATCGAACATCGTTACCTCAATCTTAATTTCTTTCTTATCTCCTTATTTCCCTCTCAACCTCATTTGCTACTCTCCCTTTTTATCTTCTATGCTAAAATAGTCGAATTCCTTATCAAACTTGCTCGAAGGAGAGAGTTCGCATTCATATTGAATCTCATTCCATAAAATTCTTAGAAGGTTGCCTTTGATGGTGGATTTGCGCCATCTCTATGATATAACTACACTTTTGAAATAGAGAAGCATGGAAGGAGTTTGGATTTTGCCTAAATTGTGAAATTAGGTTTTGGGGAGATGATGGTGTTTGAACGACAAAGATCCTTCTTGATGCTCGAATAAAGTGAGCCATGTTCGATTAGAGTGAACTTCTGCAATTAAGTTCAAAGGTTTTGGGGCTGTGGAATAGAAAGAGGATCTGCATAACCTCCTTGTGTGTATCTGGCACGGAGCTTCGTGTATTCGAGCATCGGCAGGCCTTCCTGAGTGCCTCTGCTTGCAAGTGTCAAAAACCTATGAGAGGACGAAGGTCTACTGAGTCAGAGTTGGAGGAAGAAGGTCAACCGAGTTCGTCTACTGCTACTCCTCCACCTGCCGCTGCCTCTGCTTATTCTTGTTGTTGCAGCTCGCCACCGCGACCATCGCCTCTGATTGCCGCTGTGCCCGTGCTCTCAAGAAGAACCAGCTGATCTTTTGTGCACAAGAAATCTCTACTCGCCGATGGCGATCTCCACCAATCTGGTTCGCAGCTTCTTCTTCGTCGACCAGGAGCTCAATGGCATGGTTTTTTGCTGATCTAGCTCCTCAGCGCACAGGAGATGGTGATTGAAGCAACGAAACGGAGCACAGGCGACGGCGATTGAGCACAGAGCAATAGGTACGCAACACACAACAATGGTCGGTCTTCGCTGCTGTGAAAACACTCGCCGTTGCTGCTATTGGAGAGACCGATGACGGCGAGAAGAGGCTCTTCTGGTGAGCGAAGTGAATGGGCAGTGGCAGAGACCGATGATGTGTAGCAGCGGTTCAGACAAGCAGCGGCGAAGGCAACTGGCAAGCGACGATGAACAGACGACGACCGGCGGCGCTAAGCGTCGACAAACAGACGAGGAACAGGGATGCGGTATATTGGATAATAATTTAAATTTTATGGTATAATCGAAACTTTACAAAAAAGAAAATATATATTGTGAATAAGTTTTTTAAATTAAAATTTTCTGTAATTTCCTCTATTAATAAAAGGCTGTCACATATCTCTTGTTCAGTTATATCAACACTTGATTTTAAAAAGGAAAAAAAACACATTTTTGTATAAAATAAAAATAAAATATTTATAAAAACACATTTTATAAAAATATTTGTAAAAACACATTTTATATATAAAAATATAAAACTTAATAGCAAAAATATCAGAAAGCATTTTTAAATTTAATTTTCATGAAAACGAAAATCTCAACTTTTTCAAAAAAATGGCATGATCCGCAACCAAGGGAGAATAATCACCAATTCGCAAGAAATGTGGGATCGTTTATAAAAGAAAAAATGCTCAATCATCAAAATAAGAAACAATAATCAAAAAGTTTAATTTATTTGTAATTTTTTTGTAGTAGAGAAAAACGATTATGCTATTCTTTTGGGTCATTTTAAATTTTGCGTAGACTAATAAAAAGACATTGGTATATAGTTAATCAACTGTATACATAGATGAATTTATAGATTCGTGAATCAACAACTATCAACACAACTAGAGGTTTTTTTATGTGGATTAAAAACATTGGTATACAATATGTATAACTTATGTATATAGTTAGGATATTAGCATTTATAGATAAAACATATTGTAGGATTTCATAAAACTAGTATAAAGAGTGAATAACTTTTGTACACAATTAGAATATTAACATTGTTTAATAAGATATGTTGCATAATCTCAAAAATTGGTACACAGTGTGTATACAAAGTGTATAACTTTTGTATATAGTTAGAATATTGCATTGGTTAATGAGATATAGATTAAAAACATTGATATATAGTGTGTATAACTTCTATATACAATTAAGATATTAGCATTTGTGGATGAGATATGTTGCAAGATTTCATAAAACTGATATAAAGAGTGTATAACTTTTGTATACAGTTAGGATATTAACATTAGTTAATGAGATATGCTGGAAAATCTCAAAATCGGTATACAATGTGTATACAACGTGTATAACTTCTGCGTATAGTTAGGATATTAACATTGGTTATTGAGATATGGATTAAAAACATTGGTATACAATGTATATAACTTTTGTATACAGTTAGGATATTAACATGTGTAGATAGGATGTGTTGCAAGATTTTAAAAACTGGTATAAAGAGTATATAACTTCTGTGTACAATTAAGATATTAACAATGGTTAATGAGATATATTGCAGAATCTCAAATCCTGTCATACAGTGTGTATAACTTCTGTATACAATTAAGATATTAGCATTGGTTAATGAGATGTAGATTAAAAACATTGGTATACAGTGTGTATAACTTATGTATACAATTAGGATATTAACATTGGTTAATGAAATATGTTGCAGAATCTCAAAAATTGGTATACAGTGTGTAACAGAGTGTATAACTTATGTACAGTTAGGATATTAACATTAGCTAATGAGATATGAATTAAAAAATATTGATATACAGTGTGTATAACTTTTTTATACAATTAGGATATTAGCATTTGTGGATGAGATATGCTGTAGAATTTCATAAAATTGGTATAAAGAGTATATAAGTTTTGTATAAAGTTAGGATATTAGCATTAATTGGTTAATGAGATATGCCGCAGAATCTCAAAAATTGGTATAAAATGTGTATACAAAGTGTATAACTTCTGTATACAATCTCTAAAAATGTTATACAATGGTATAAAATAATATACAATCTCTAAAAATCTTAAACATAGTATCTAAAAATAGTATACAATGGGATAAAATCTCTAAAAAAAGTTAAAATAGTATACAATGATATACAATCTCTTAACATTAATAGTGCAGAGATTTGTATCCTCAAATAGACCAACCAGATATGCCTTGGCAGCTTCTTGAAGTGAGCAATAGCAGAGCTATACAACCCAAGGAAGCATGAGCATTGGCGACTAGTAGGCAATAGAAGGCGTCGGCAGTGAGCAGTAACGCAATAGAGCACAAAACACTAACAACAGTAGAACGATCACGAATGAGAGGCAAACAAAGCACAAACAAGCATAACAATTTGCATAGCGAATGATAGTAGAATGAACATAATGAACACAAATAGATTCACAAAATGGCAAATGGAGAATGGTGATGGATGGCAGACGGTTGGAAAATGGTTGGATTGCGAGCAACAGGCGGGATGATGAGCACAAGCATACGACGAGCAATGATTAGAGCAAAACAGTGATGGTGACTGGCAGCAACGAGTAGCTTTGGCTTGGATGCAAGCAGTAACAGTCTAAATCGCGAGTGAAATACCAATGGCAGTGCACCAAGGGTAGATCTATAGCACTAGAGAAGATGATGGTAGTGGCAGTAGGGATGTGCAATAGGAGAAAAAAGAAAGGTCTAAATACTACGATTTCGGGCTCTAAATGGAAACAAGCTGAAACGATTTGAAAAAATTGAAACGAAATAAAATAAAACGTTTTTGCGCAACGTGATATATATATGTATATTTGTAATTTTGATATTATTTAACAATATATGGTATATGTGTAATGAAGTCAAAAAGATGCATACATTAACGTTATTGAGTTAAATTATCAGACATTTTCTATAATTTTCTCTTTTAAAATGCGAACATTTACATTTCAAAAAAGGGGGTTTGAGAGGCTCTAAAAGATGTCAAAAAGTTGTGTTGGGTAACATAGAGAGATGTTATGCGGAATACATGGGACACTCTTATAGAGCAATGTCAAAAAACAAAATGCTGCAAATTAGGCCAAATTCCAAAGAGATCAAGCTTGCGCAAAATCTGCCTGGAGATGATTTGGAAGAAGGCTTTGATGATGCAACAGAGGCACGGATGGTGTGCATATGGATATAGACATGAAGGTAGTTCGTGCTTTGGGTGATTCTTAGGCCTTTTTCCACTAAATCAAATGGTTTTTCCTGAATTAATTTGTCCTTCATTACCTTTAGACTTGATATCATCAGTGGATGTCCATTTTCAATTTATGGGTCTCAAGTGACCTTCAACGTAGGGAGATGGGGAATAAGGACTCTGGGTCTGAGTTTTGAGTAAAAATCACAATCTTGTTCTCGAGGGATGTGAGACATGGGGAAAGCCTCTGGTAAGGGGAAGGTATGAGTGAGATAGGTCAACAAAGAGTGTGGCTAATTTCGTGCAAAGAATGAATCTTAATATTTATTTGAAAGGTTAGGTCTTGGAAAGAATGTGAAGCTAATACATCACATCTAGGGCAAAGTAATAGATTACATCAAGAGAATGTAAGTAGGTAAGTTCTCTTAGATGCTTGGGCATCGTGTTTGAGGTTCATTAAATTTTGACAGAGAAACCCTAGTGGACTGTGCACAAAAAGTCTCTATAGGACATGCAAGTAGTTGTGCAAATTTTCGTTAGATTGTCCTAAGAGTGTCAAGCAACAAGCCAAATGGCTAGGGCATTGCTATTATCTACTAAGCAAGAATGCATTTTAATTCTCGTTAGATTAAATTTCAGAAATTGTCATTTTTAAAACGTTGTTATAAAAAATGTATTTTTTTAATTTCAATTATATCAACTTTTAAAAAGTATTTAAGAAAAAGAAGAAGAAGAAAAAAAAAAGAATAAGGAGAATGACAGGAAAGACTTGAATACACACGTCGATTAAACGACTACCAATTTCTGGTTTCAACAATCTTTCTTTCGTTTTTGTTTTGTTCAAGTTATTTTTCCTGATTGCAAGAATTTCGCAAAAACTTTGCAAGAGTTTCTGTTGCAAGTGTATTCATAGATCAACCAAAATTGTATGGATTCTATTTGTACAAAAGAGTTTTAGTTGATTGATATTTTGATTTGAATGCTTTACGTGAATTAAACTTTTTTTTTATTTGTAAAAATTGGGTGAGTTGTAGAGATAATGGGCTGTTGAAATTATAAGTACATACTGTGCATCAAAAGTGTAGATAAAATGCTTCATAGAGATTAAGTGAGTTGTAAAGGATGAGTGAGTTGCAGAGGCTTTGTAAAAACTATTTCAACCTTATTCCAACAATTTTTCAAGCAATAAACAGTATATTTATATTGAGTTTCATATGCTTAATGCAAAATAGTCGCTATTTGCTCTCATATATATATATATATATATTTTTTTTTGTAGTCTTCTGCTTTAGAAGCAATTTTTTTTTTTTTGCAATTTTATATATTATTTGTTTATGTATTATATACCATTACTATACAAATATAAATAATGATATCATCATCTTACTTGATATTTGATATAAAACAAAGTAATATTTAAATTTATCTTTAGTTTATTAGTTAATATTATAAGCAATTTCATGAAGTTGGTTGTTTTCAAAATTAACAAGTCATCCACTTCAAAGTTTTCATATCTTGTTTTATTAACTCATGCTTCACTGTGTTAAATTAAAATTGGTATAACATTTATTGATATGTGCAATTCATTTATTATTTGGAAGATATATGTCTTACAAAAATTATAGATATCTAATAAACTCATACTATCATTATTGTTATTATTTATAAAAAAAATTATTTATTTCTTAATTTACCTAAATTTTTTAAGGGTATTACATACTCTCCAAAACATAATGTGGCAAACAATGGCCCTACAAAAGGCCAAGATAAAATGATTTAAAAAGGGGACACCAAGACGAGGTTCTTGGATAACATATTGAATAATTGAAGACCAGAGAACTTCATTACATGCGTAGAAAGGGAGGATGGATATTTTCTTTTTCTTTTTAAGATTTGTATTTTTACAAATCTTATATATTAGACTTCACTTTTGTTTTCTTTTTCTCTTTATCTTTTTATATCAGATCTTTAAATTTATTTATTTATTTTTATAGAAGATTGCAACAAGTATCAATAAAAATAACATAAGCAACTGATCATGGCAAGAACAAAAGAATTTGGCAATGAAGATAGAAGATTTTGGCCTTGAAAACTAACAAATTTTTTGATTACAAGAGCCTAAAGCTCTAAAACCATGTTGTAAAAGTAAACAATAAATATATCTAAATATTCCTAGGTTTGATTCTATAACCTGCTCCACAATGGGCTTGTTTGTACAAATTAGAAAGTGTAGTGTAATTTAATTAATTAATTAAGGCTCAAATTTTAGTGTTTATGAAAATTATTTATGCAATTTAATCACCAAAATAATTACTTATGACATAATCAACTATGAATAAACTTTTAGCAACTTTTCATATTTAAATTATGTTAAAATTATTATTTTCCTATCAATAAGAAAATTTTTACTTTTTAATAAAAAGTTAAATTTGTTAATCTACTATAAAATCACTTATTTTAAATTATCATACTATATTGTAATTTTTAAAATTATTTTTTATAAGCCATAACAAACATAATTAAAATTATATTTTACAATTACTTTTTTAACAATCACTTTTTATAATTATTTTTTAAAAGTTATAATCTCAAATAAACAAGCCCAATAAACAAATAGCATTGGAGCTAAATGAAGTTCTATACCAAGAACTCCTATGGTCCAAAAGTCTGGGATCAACTGGCTTAAAGAAGAAGACCTAAATACTTGATTTTTTTCACCTTAATGCTATTTCGAGGAGGACCAAGAATCGTATCTTATCCTTAAAAGTCAATAACTCTTGGTGCACTAATGTAGACTGACTTAAGGATCATGCGATCTAGTACTTCCAGACTTTTTTCTCTCAAGAGGAAGCCCCTTTGGAAAAGTTGGGTGATACAGGTACACTACTCCTTTATTAGAGATTGACGAGAATGCTCTTCAGGTCCTTCTTCTGTAGGAAAAATTTTACAAAGCTCTCTTTGGTATGAAACCCTTTAAATCTCTTGTCCTAGATGGTTTTCTTGCCTTATTCTTCCAGAAGAATTGACACGTTATAGGAGCTGATACTAATGGAATCTTGATGACTGCTTGGAATGAGGGCAACTTTGATAGAAATTTGAATCATACTCATATTGTCTTGATTCCCAAGGTAAATAACGTGCAATTCATTACTTAATTTCATCCTATCAGTTTGTGCAACATGACTTATAAAATTCTCACCAAAGTTTTTGTTAATCGTCTGAGACCTTTGATTGACAAGCTAGTAGGTGAGCAGCAACATAGTTTTGTTTCACGAAGAGGCATGGTAAAGAGTGCTTTGGTGGCCCAAGAAGTGCTTCTACCATGAGAAGGAAAAAAGGTAAAAGTGGGATTGTAGTGTTTAAGCTGGACTTGAGAAAACTTATGATTGCCTTTCTTGGAGCTTTCATCAACAAATGTTGGCGTTTTATAACTTCCTTGCCTCCCTTATTAAGCTTATTATGTGGTGTGACTATTGCTTCCTTCTTAGTTATTTGGAATGGAGAAGTTACTAACAGTTTTATAGCTTCTAGAGGTCTTCGCCAGGGGGACCCAATGTCTCCCTACCTTTTTGTGTTTTGCATGAAAAGGTTGTCTCAGATGATCCTAAAAAAAATTAATGAAAAAGTTTGGCAGCCTACTAAATTAAGCAGAGGAGGCGTTCCTGTCTCTTACTTGTTCTTTGCAGATGATATCCTACTATTTACCAAAGCCACCACTTAGCAATGCAGGGTTATGATGGATGTTCTGAATGATTTTTGCACGACCTCTAGGGAAAAGATTAATCTTGTCAAATCAAAGATGTATGTTTCTAAGAACATAGGAAGATCTTATGCTTGTCGGCTCAGTAATTATTGCTCCATTGCCCTAACCGATAATCTAGGTAAGTATTTGAGTTTTCCTTTGATCCATAATAGAGTTTATAAGACTATTTTTCAGTCAATGATTAATTGGATTGTAAAGCGCATGGTGGGATGGAAGGCAAAGCTGTTGAACCTGCTAGGACGTATTACCTTAGTAAAGTCTAGTACCACAAAAATAACTTCTTACATTCCTCAAGTCATTCAAACTCCTGCTTTTGTTTCCAGTAAGTTGGATCAAATGGCAAGGAATTTCATTTGGGACAACACTATAGAGAATAGGAAAATCCATTTGGTCAAGTGGAATATTCTGTGTAGGCTCTACTTGCTAAAGAACTAAGGAGGTATGGGTTTGTGGAAAATTATGTATGTCAATAAGGCTCTACTTGCTAAATTAGCATGGCGCTTGATTTATGAGAACAATAAGCTTTGGATAAGAATTATGAGAAGTAAATACTTGAAGCAAACCTCTCTATTCTCTCTCCAACACAAGCAGGGGGACTTCTTGATTTGGTGAGGAATCCTGATTGGTAGTAAGTTATTCAAGGATGGGGTGCACTGGAGAGTTTCAATTGGGAACAATGTCTTAGTTTGAAAGGATGAATGGTGTTACGACAAGCCGCTAGAAAATATAATGCAAGATACTATTCATGAAGAGGATTGAGATCTTTGAGTTAGTGGCATCAACAACATTAATAGAAATTGAAACCTTTCAAGAATGAAATCTTCCCTTCCTGTGGACATCTATGAAAAGATAAAAAGCATCCTTCTATCTTCTCATCCTATGGAGGATCGTCTTATCTGGCTGTTGATAGCTTCAAGAAGGTTTACTTTGAAGTTGGCTTACCTTTTGGCTACGAAGGAAGAGGACCATCCTAATCTGTATACAAAAGTTGGGTTTGGAGACTTCCTATTCTGCAGAAGATTAGATGATTCATTTGGTTGATTTTTCATGGAAAAATTCTCACTGAAAAGCAAAGATTAGTGCAAGGATTAGCTGGAGATACTGTATGTAAAAGGTGCTTGCAAGGGTAGGAGGACATCGTTCATGCTCTTAGAGACTACATTCACTCTTGAGTAATATGGCACCGCATCCATGGTTACCTTCTCCCAACTAGCTTCTATGAGTCTCCTAGTGATATATGGTGTGAGACAATCTGAAAGACATGAAAAATCATACTCGATTTCGCTTCGAGGCCATTTGGTCTATGAAGTTTGTGACGACCATCTAGGTTATTTGGAAGCATAGGAATAAAATGCTCATTGAAGGTGTCATGAAGAATATTGGTAGTGTTATGAGATCCGGTAAATATATGCTCACCGAGTTAAGAAATGCATCTGATGAATGCTTCAAAGTTAATGTCATGCCTAATCCTCGTTGGGTAACTTGGGAGAAACCAGATAGGGGATGGAGTAAAATTAATATAGATGGAGCAGCTAAGGGTAATCTTGGTCCGGCTTCTTTTGGAGTTATCATTCGAAATTGGAAAGGAGATTGGATTTCTAGCTGTTTTGGGCGTTTGTTCTAATATTGTTGCAAAGCTCCAAGGTATAAACTATGGTTTGCAGTTAGCTGCGAGGCTTCACCTTCCTAAGGCTATATTGGAAATCGACTTTAAAACAACTTTGAACATCCTTGATAAGGAAGTTTATATATATTACCTCCTAGCTAACATTATTGATGACATCAATGTGCTGAAGCAGCATGATTGGCAGCTTAGTTTTTGTCATATTCTTCACGAAAGAAACCAGTGTGCAGATTTCCTAGCCAATAAAGCCTTTGGTTCTAACAAATGTTTTGTGAAGCATGTTTAACCCCTTGCAGGGTTGATTCCCATTATGTTGGCGGATGTGTTCGCGATTGTTTTCTTGAGGCCGCAATGCTATTTGTTTCCTCTTTGTAACCCAAAAAAAAAAAAAATTATATAGCAATGGACATACACTACATAAATCGACAAAAATGGCTTATGTACACATATAATAGTAATTTTAACTTTAGTACAATGTTAAATGAAGCAACCACTAAAATTGTCATCTTCTCTAGGTCTAAATTAATTACATGGGATTTTGTCTTCTTTACAACAAAACTTATTTAAATGACCTTGTCAGTTTCATTAGCATAATGTCAGTCTTGGATATGAATGAAATAAGACATACAAAGTCCTAACATATTACAATATACAAATGGGTCGGATGAGCAAAAATGAGCTTAGCCACAAACTTATTTCAATTTATTACTTCAAATTTAAACTCCTAATTGCTAGATCATGATTGTTACCGGTTCCAACAAGGATACAATCATACTATGATTGCTTTGTAGAAAACTGAATACATTAAATTCTAGATACATTTTACTGAACACAATAGGGTGTATATATATAATAGAAAAGGTTGCATATGGGTTATATAGTATTATAGTATAGTATGGGTTATAAAGTATAATATATATATATAGAGTAACATCCTCCCTCAAACTCAAGGTGGTAAGAAAAAAATTATTTTGAGTTTGTCAATTAAGACTCGATGTCGGCCAGGTGGATGAGCTTTAGTGAAAATGTCAGTGAGTTGATTAGTAGAGGCAACGCGAGTCAAACAAAGAGTATCTTATTTAATATGCTGACGAATGAAATGATAATCTATTTTAATATGTTTTGTTCATTCATGGAATATGTCATTATGGCAATTTGTATGACACTTATGTTATTACAGTGAAGAGTAGAGCTTGTAGAAAGAGTTACTCCTATGTCGTGTAGCAACCATCAAATCCATAACAACTCAGAATTGGTATCTGCTACTGGTTGATATTCAGCTTTTGTACTAAAGCACGGAACAAAGGCTTGTTTCTTGCTCTTCCAAGAAATTAGTGACGAACCAAGAAGGAAGCAATATCTAGTAATAGGACAACGATCAGTACGATTACCAATCCAATCGACATTAGAAAATGCATGAAGTTTTAAGGGGGAGTGTACGGAGAAGTGAAAACCGTAGAACATAGAAACCTTGATGTACTGAAGTATACATAAAACTGCTGCATAATGAGAAGATCTTGGAGCATGCATAAATTGCCCTACTAGTTAAACAACATAAGATAGATCCAGCCTTGTGACAGTAAAATAGATAAGACTACCAACTAACTGCCTGTACAATGTTACATCTAGTAAGGTTCACGATCATTTGGTAACAACTTTACACTAGTCTCTAAGGACTTTCAATAATTTTACTATCAGTCAAAGCAACACGTGATAATAGATCAAAGACATACTTGGTTTGAGAGAGATAATGTCCATCAGAGCTCGATGTGACTTCAAGGCCTAAGGAGTGAAAAATGGTAAGACGAGATAATGTCCATCTAAAACATCTTCTACTTACAAACAACAAAAATAGCAAGTAAGGAGTGAAAAATGGTAAGACGAGCAACTAGAGCAAACATTTCTTCACAGTCAATGCCATACTCCTGTGTGAAGCCTCTAGCAACCAAACATGCTTTATTACATAATATGGATCTGTCGGCATGAGTTTTTATCTTGAACACCCACTTACCATGAGGTAGGTCAGTTAAGTCCCAAGTATGAGTAGCATCTATTGTTTGGAGTTCTTTAGACACAGTGTGTTGCCATAATGGGTCAAATTGAGCCTCATGATAGGTGCATGACTCATACGATGTAGCAAGAGCAAAAAAACAGTGATATTTTTGAAGATGAGATAGAGGTGTTCTTACCAGACTAGAGCGACACACTTAAGGAATGGAAACAAGCTTAGGAAATGTGGTGATTGGATCAGCTGATGTTTTAGGCAGATTAGTTTCGGTAAATATATTGGAGTTTGATGAGATTACTTCACCTACATTTGAGTCAGAAAATATGTCAAAAAGAGAATCAAATGAATAAGGAGGAATGAGGTGATCACGAAGATAATGGTGAAAGAGATATAAATGACCAATGTTACCAGAATTGCACATGACGAGAGATGTGTAGTCTTTGTATAATAGGGTCATAACAAAGGCAGTCCTTATATTTAATGTCATAACCAAGGAAGCAACAAAGGCATAAGAGAGGTCTTAACTTAAAATGTTAATGCAAGGGTAGTAGACAAAACATGCACAACCAAAAGTTTTTAACACAAAATAATAAGGGGTTTTTTTCATATAAAAGTGCGTATGGAGTATTATTAGATATTGTGGAGGATGAAATTCAGTTAATGGTGTAAATTGTAGTAAATGTAGCTTCTTCCCAAAATTTTTGAATAATTGAGCAAAAAGAAGAAAACAACGAACAATATCCAAAATGTGTCAATATTTTCGTTCAACATGACCATTTTGCTAAGAGACGTATGGACATTATCGATGGTATAAGGTCCCACTATTCTTTAGAGCTTTAATGAAAGCAGCAAATGTGTATTCTGGAACATTATCACCTTGAAAGATTTTGATTGTTTGCCCAAATTGAATGTGAATCATTTTTTGAAAGGTACGAAAAATATCAAGCAACTCTGAACGATCTTTTAAGAGATATCTAAAAAAGTCATCAATAAAGATTATGAAATATTGAGACACGCCTTTAGTAGGTATGTGGGCAAGGCCCCATATATTAGAGTAAACAAGATCAAAAGGGGCTGATAAAACAAATTTACTTTTACTGAATGGTAAGATAGTTTGCTTACTTAATTGACAATGAAGGCAAAATTTTCAAAATTAACTCTTCCTAAACAACCAACAAAAGCCAAAGACTCAATACGAGACAAAGATGCATGTCCTAAGTGAGAATGACACAAACTATAAGTAGAAACAAACGCAATGATAGAAGGTACCTGTAGAGAAGTTAGTTCAAAAAGATAACCAACTTTACACACAGTCCCAATTAGTTGCGCCGTCTTCTGATCCTACACCTCACATCCTTTATTAGAAAAGGTTAAGATAAAATCGTTATTGACAAGTTGAACAACAAAAAAGAGGTTAAGTGATAGCTTAGGAACAACGAGTGTGTTAGGGAGGGAGAGGTTGGGTGTGGTGACAATACCAGTATGACTGACAAACATGCTTGATCCATTAATAGATAACATAAATAGGTGGAGTGGCGTTATTAGGTGAAATTAAAGAAATATCAGAAGTCATGTAATTGCAACAACTAGAGTCAAGAAACAAAGGATAAGGATTATCTGAATGAATTGAAAGAGTAGTGAGAGCTTTGGATAGAACCTGTTGCACAAGTGTCTCAAGATCAGTTGTAGTAATTGACAAAATGAATGCTTTAGATGTGTTTGATGCTATAGTAATAGTAGAGGTAGTAGTATGATGATAATTAATTATTTTGGTCGAATCATCTCTTGTTCGCCAACATTCAGAACCACAATGGCCAAAATAACCACACTTAGAACATTATTTAGTGAACTTAGACTTGCCTTTCTCTGTTACTTTTGAAACAGTAGCAAAAATCTTTTGTTCAGGAACTAGTGAAGGAGTAAAAGTTACCAGAACCTGATTAGATGTCATACTAAGTTTAGTTATATGACATATTTCTTCTAAAATTAATTTTGTAAGGGCAGTCTTAAGTGTTGTAAGAAGGGTTCGATGAAGGAGAGAATCACGTGTATGTTTGAAATCATGTCGTATACCAATCATGAATTGAATAAATGGATGGTGATCCCTATATGATTGAAAGGCTTTAGCAAAAGTCAGATGAGTAATATCTAGATCAACTTGAGACAATTGATCCTAACGTTCACTCATTTGCGAGTGAAAGTCCAAAATTGACTGTCGTGCTAATTGGCTTAATTGTTGTAGTCGAGATTTCAGCTGATATTAAAGTGTTAAATCACTTAAGCCAAAAAATTTAATGCAAGTTGAGTATTGTAAAATTTCGGCAATAGGATCTGAATAGATGTCGTAGAAGTATTGATTAATCAAGATAAAATTTTACAATAAGTACTAGTCTAAACCTTGTGTCGCTGTTCAAACTCGCCATCAGTCTCATTTTTACCTTTTATTAGCTCTTGCTTTTTATATCTGACGTAACGCTACATTTAACGACCAGTGAAAAATATGTATATCTGTTGTGTCCAAATTATATAATTACTCTCACCTAAAATGATCTCAAAAGGAGGAATAACATCCTTGGGCAAAGTCATTATATATATATATATAATGTGTAGGAGAAGAGACTTTGATGTCCAGCAAGAGAAAGATTTTGATGTGTAGCAGGAGCAGAGGGAGTCGAGCAGCTGCGACGACGATCAGCCGGCGAGAACAACAGTGCAAGGAGCTGCGACGAGCAGCAACAGCAACAGCAGCAGCCAGCGAGCATGAGAGTGAGCAACGAAGCAGCAACAGATTCGAGGCGAACGACGAACTGATCAGCGGCGAATGACAGCATGAACGACCGACAATAGTGGCAGTCCGGCGAGCGTGAGCGTGTGTAACAAATCAGCGGTGAACAGTAGCAGGAACGCCCAACAACAACAGCAGCCCGACGAACGTGAGTGTGAGCAATAAATCAGCAACAGATTAGCGGCGAATAACAGAGCGGCGATTTTGTGCAGTAAAACAGAGGAAGCACAGAACATTGGTTAACAGAGAAAAGACGAGCATCGGCGAGCAGCCGACAGTGGAAGGCGTTCGCGGCGAGCAGCAACGCAAGAGAGCACAGAACAGCACGAACAGCAGCGCAAACAGATTTCGAACAGCAGTAGCAACGCAACAGCAATTGAAGGCGATGGTGTACGGCGATGAGTACAGGCGTGCAATTGGATCGCTTGCAGCAAGCAAAACAGTGATGAGTTGGCAGCGACCACAGAACAGCACAAACAGCAGCGCAAACAGAGTTTGAACAGTAGCAGCAACTCAACAATGATAGAAGGCGATGGCTTATGATGATGAGCACAGACGTGCAATTCGATCGCTTGCAGCAGGCAAAACAACGATGAGTAGTAAAAATCTGAATCGCGACTGGCGGAGAAGATGGTAGCGACAGTGAAATGCACCGAGAGCGAGTTACTGGACGAGTTTTGGCCACATTTTATTTTACTGAATACAATAGGGTGGGTTAGGCTATATATATATATA
>JAJIYU010009762.1:0-16692 GCA_030144865.1 Tinospora cordifolia | reverse complement strand
ACTAATGTTAAATGCCTGCACATGATGGATTAACACATGAACATCCCTTTGAGCATTGGAAATACAGCCCCAATTAGGAAATAGAACGAGAAACCCAGTGATTCAAGGAAACTTGTGATACAGCTCAATCTATTTAGTTAAGACAAAATGGGAGCATGTAACAAAGAAAGGTTATGTATCCGAAATTGGCTTGGAGTCCATAATGTTACGATCGAGATACAAGAACTTAACATCCTCACACACATACAAAAAGCAGTGAAAGTCTACTGTCTAAAATTCATGCATACCATTTGCTTGATTAAGAGTGTGTCTATTCCTCATTTGAATCAGATCCTCTTCTTCAAAGCGTTCTCGAGATTCAAGAAGTATACCAAGATAATGATAAACATTTTTTTGGATCATGAGCCTGAAATCTCGACGCTCTTCCTTTGAGAAGGGTTCAGCTGTACTGTATAATAGCTTGGCCTGAAATAAGAATGAGAATTGGCTAAGTCCAAAAGTTTCTTCAAGGTTTTGCCAAAAACAGAAGGAAAATTGAATTTTGCAAACAATTTGCAATATCACAATTTTCAGTTAGTTTCTAAAGGAGATCACACTACCAAACTTCCCCCTGCTCCCTCTTTTCCCTTTACTCACAGGAATGACTATGTGATGGTATCGGACCTGCCCCTGTTTACTCAAGTGAGAGACACCCTCAATGGCCAATGCAAAGTGGGGAGTTTGTTTCATTAGATGAGAACCCCAAGCCATTTAGGAGCAGTGCTCTTTTCAGTATTATTACTTTCATTTTCCTCTTGGGGAACTTGGTGTATTAAAAGAAATACCCAGTTAAAAAGGAATTAATAAGGTGAAATGAGAATATGGTCCCATCTACAGAAGAAACAAAGTACCGATTTAGACAGGAATAGTATCAAAGTTTTTTGCTTGCCAATAATGAAACGCAACGAATTCATTAACCAAGTGCAAGCTCTATTTGAGCGTTTGGTTGTCTGAGGAATTGGATAGCATAGAGTTTAAACAAAAAATAAAAAAAGAAAAAAAAATTAAAAAGAAAAAGAAAAAGATCATAGAAAGAAAAAGTTAGTGGAGTTCAGTAAAGAATAACCTGTTTGTATATTGTACTACTCCCGGACCCACTGAATCCAACCAGAAGAAGTTTCTGAAGCTTCCTCTGCTTCAGGTATTCAGGGAAAGCTCCACTGACCAATTTATTCACCTCTTCTGCAGAATGAATTGCAACTTTAAAAGGAGTTGGGAGGGATAGGACAGCACAGATGAGCTTTATCCTACGCTGAAAAATAAGTAAACCAGAATTAAAAATGCAGATATCTCAGAAAGATAAGGAAACATTAAAATCAATTTGAGATCAGCATGGCATTACACTGGCCCATAAATTCCCTTTCAGTTTCCTCTGCCCTTCTTCACGGTACCCTCCGTACTCATCCAACCAAAAGGAAGAAATCCCAGCACATTGAACTCCTGCCCACTGCAATTCTTTAAAGACCCATGTAAATATCGCTTCTAACAAGTTAAACGAATAACTATAATAATTCGACTACTGGTTTAAAAGTTGCACATACCGAAAGCATCCGCAGCTCTACTTTCGTAATCTCCCTACCATTTATAGTCACGTTTGTGTTTCCATTGCTAGCGTTGCGTTTGAGATCACCACAGATATTTAAATGAGGACTGATAATTTTGCAAGGCTTCTGCCCCTCCTGCAAAATTTAGTAACCTAAAAAAGCTAAATAACTCTACAGTGATCATAGTTATTACGACATTGATGACGAAAAAATGGCCTTAATTAAAGTTACCTTTCCCCAAAGACCAGATAATTTATCATACCAATAGCTTCCTGGTTCAAGCTTAGGCGGAGGGTTTGGGCAGCTCTGCAGTAAAAAAAACTCCTGTTGAGAAAGCTGCTTCCCATTCACATATACGCTATCCGGGTGAAGCTGATTCACTTCACAGAATTTCTCCACCTGCATAATTTGCGTAGTCTCCAACTTGGAGAGCAATCTTTTGAGCATTCGAGAGCATTTACCAAGCCTCCCTCGCCTTGATTCGTCGATCCTATACCCAATACAAGACAAACATTTTCTTCCTTCAGGCATAGACCCCATGGCCTTAAGCACACAATTACCGCAATACTTGGCATTGCACACAATGCAAGCCTCCTTCTCGGTGAACCGATTTCCCTTTAAGCACATATAGCACAACCCTCTCTTGGCCCTAGCTTCAAGTTCCCTCCTTTCTTCAAGAGGATCATCAGTTTCAGCAGTGCTAAGATCATCATGAACAGAAGCACTCAACTCCTCATCAACCAATGTCACAAACGAAACTCTTCGACCATGATTTGGTCGAATATTGACATAAGAATCCGACTTCTCCTCGCAATCTTCCAAAACTTCAATGACACCGTCGAATTCGCACGATTTCTGGTCGCTGAAGTTAGATTCTGACGTAATGGAGATATTGTCATTGAGTTTGCTCCCGCCATTCGGAGTGGGATCACCGTTCTCTTCAAAAGCAATAACAGAAGTCGGAGACGCAGAGTTTGAATGTTTGAGTTTCTTGTTTTTCCCCGAATCTACGGCAACAATCGGCTCAATTACGGGCAAAGAAGACTGATCGTGTCTAGAAAGAGAGGAAATTGAAGAAAGCAAGGAAGCAGTAGGGATTCGCTTGACATCGACAGGGAAAGCACGAGGAAGAAGATCAAAGGCAATATGAGGAGGACCGCTGTACTCTAAAGCGAACGAGTATTCAAACTCTGTTTCCTCTTTGTTACAGAAAACAGAAGCTCCAGAAGGAGCCATTCTGCCCTGAAAAAAGTCTTCCAATTCTTTTTCTTCTTTTAATTCATTAACTTACAAATAAACATAAAATTTGATTCGATTTCATGGTAGAAGATAGAAGATAGAAGATAGAAGAGATTGATAATCGTGGCTGTGCTCCATTCATGTACGTGAAGCCATTCCGCCATTAAAATCTCAATTTGAACAGAAAATGAATCTTCCTCCTTTAACAGTCAGCGGAGACATGACTGGTCAGAAGGAAACTTTGTTCTACGAAAGTCGCGCACCCGCGTGGAAAGATTTACTTCTGAACAGAGGAGAGTGGAGTCAACAGACGACGGTGGTGGTGGACGGCACATGCAGGGAACGCCAGGTGGATAGATCTGATTGCTTGCTTCGTGAAAACGTGGAGCGTCTTGCTATCTAGCCACGCGGAACTACTTTCGGGATTTTAGCCACGTGTATTTCCTGGGCTTCTTCTGCATCTTGGCCTCCGGTGCTTGAGATGGAGGTCCTCAATCTAGTGTCATAAACCACATCTTCTTTTTAATGTGGGTAAATTCCTTTCTTTTTTATTTTGTTAAGGGTATTTAAAAAATACAACACACACAACAAAAATAAAATATATATAAATAATGTAATAGTTTAGAAAAATTACTATTTATGTTGACTTTACACTAAAATAGTGTAATAGTTATATCATTTTAATCTAAAAGGTTAAAGATACTCTAAATTAAATTTTTTACTCCTCTTATAAAAAAAAAAGGAAAAGAAATTAGGCGCCTTAAAGTGTAAATATAAAAGAATTGTAAAAAGCTATGCAATATATATTTTGTTAAATTAAATATGATAGAATATTGCTAGTTAAAAATCTACTTGATTTAACATGTACGTTAAGAGTTTTCCGCCCTCTTCTTTATTTTATTTTATGCAATATAACATTCATAGAAATTGGATGAAAAGATAAGACGTGTCCTTTCATCTAATAGTCACTAAGGCCACATTATATAAAAAAATAAAATAAAACTATAAACATTTATTTTAACATTTATTTTAAAATAGTCACTACAAAATTTATTTTAACATTTTAACATTCTAATAGTCACTAGAAAATTTATTTTAACATTTTTTTTTCTCATATAACTATAAACTTTTTTTTTATTTATTTATTAAGTTTTGCTTGAAAAAAAATACATAAAAAGTTTAAACGTAAAACATTTTTAATGTAAACATAGATTATCAGAAAAAAGTAAACATCATGTAATATAAATAGACATACAATTAAGATATATACATATACATAGAGAGAGAGAGGGGGGGAAGGGGGGAAGGGAAAGAGAGGATTTTATGTTTAATTTGATTTAATTAAAAATACAAAAGATCTATATAAATAAAAATATCAAACATTAATTTACTTATTGAGTAATATTTTTTATATATATTTTTCAAAACACAATTAATATTAGGAAGGCTATTGACTCTTGACATTGGCACTTTGGCACATTGGGTTTGCTTCTTTTAAGGATTTATTTTTTGAATTTCAAAAGAAGAAAAGGATTTGCTTTCTTCGTAGACTTATTAGTTTTTGTCTTGTCTTCTGAAAATAAAAATAAAAAATAAAAAAATCAACCCATAGTGGGTCCACACGGTTCTCTACAGTGGACGTTCAACCATGAGAATGGGTCAACGTTATCGTCCACGAGTTTTTCTTTCAGTTCTATACACCTCGTTGATCCTTTTCATTTTTTTATTTTTATTTTTCTCATATTGTCATTTTAAAATGGATTTTCGCAAATGTCTTTGCATCTCCATGCAATTTCAAGGGACCTTCATCACTATGTGAGCTACAAATTAAAGGGGCCAAATTCGCACACAAGTCAATACTTAACGTAATACACATTGCACTAAAATCATCATTCATTTTTGAACAAACTCTATAAATATTTTTCTGACCTATCCTATCAACTATTTTTTATAATAATTTATTATTAACGGATAAGCAAAACTGATGGATTTTTTTAATATTATTATCAGATAATCAAGACTTTAGCGGAAAGCAAAGAAAGTTATCTTATATATATTTTGAAGATGCTTGCATATTTGAATGTATAAATAAAAAATGCTTCTGCGCAAAGATTAAAAAATAACCTTATAAATTTAGCAATGCACATTGTAATAATATTTATCTATTGAAGAATTCAAAAGAATTAAGATGTGTTTGATGGTAAGAAAATATAATTTTTTTTTTGAAGAATTCTAATTTTTTGGGAAAAAAATTTATTTTTTCATGTTTAATTTGTTAGTAAAAATGTTGAAAATAAATATAGAGAAATATTTTTAGGCCCAAATTTTTTCTTACTAAAATTTGTTTACTTTGTGAGTAAAAATGTAAAATTTTCTCATAAAAATTTTTTTATGTGCACTTTAATACGAAGAATAACTGCCTATTAATTAATGTGTGCCAATTTTTTTAATCTCAATTAATTAATTACCATATTCCATCATCTAGACACTAATATATACCTTATAATTATTGTTCCCAAAATGCAACCAAGGGGTGTTTTTAGGTTGGGTTGGATTGAGTTAGGGCAAACCCACAACTCAACCCAACCTAACCCAACCCAAATAGATCGGGCTAGAAAAATTAAAACTCAACTTAATCCAACTTAAACAATTCAGGTTTGGTTTAGGTTGGGTCAGTTTTCGAATTGCCTCTAACTTAATTTTTTTTACTGTATTATAATGCTCTTTTTTAAGAAAAACTATTAAACTATGATTTGTAGTTGACTCATGAAGCATGCAAAAATAATAATATTGTGAAATTTCATACTACTTAGATTTACATAAAATTAGCATTAGTAAAACTTAATGTTATCATATTTGAAGTTAGGGTTTTTTTTTGTAGTTTGAAATATATAGTTTTAAAAAAATAAAAAATAATTATCATTAATATCTGAAAATAATAGGTCATATTTACAAATGATTATATTAATTTGAACACCCACTAGTAGGTTCATCATTTATATATAGCAAATATGTTTTAAAAACTTATTTTATTTGCTTTAAAAAATTTATAATTAAAGAGGAAGAAGCAAGATTGAGTTGGGTCAGTTCAATTTGTGTTTTTTAAGTAGGACAAAATATATTTCTGTACAAAAAATAGACATAATTACAGAAATACTAGTTTCTTCGTTTTTATATATATTTAAGAAACTTAATATCAAAACTATTAGTTTTCTTCGTGAGCCATTAATTAATAACTATTAGTATACCAAAAGTCGGTATATAGTCAATATAACATTAGTATACTTTTAGTATATTCATATTATAATATTGAATAAACATCAATATGCATTTTGCTTATAAACAATGGTATAACAATGCGGTCAAAATCATTGTATTACTACTTGCACCACCATCACACTTGTGATGTTGTTCGCACCACTGTTGCACCTAATCGCACAATACTATTCGTTTGCATTGCTTAGTTCATGCCCCTATTACTTCTTCTCCTTCGATCCTCTCGTGCTTCTTTTTGAACCCCAGCATCGAACCCTACTTTGTTTGCAGTCAACTAGCTAACTAATCAAACTCATATCTGTCTTGGGATTTAGTCATGCACTTCATGAGTAGCCAAAGCTAACATGATTAGATCTACATCCAAACCACATAGATAGTGGCGTGTACTTGGATTGTGACCAGGAAGATTCCTTTGAAGACAAATATATAACATAATTTTGTGTTTTCCCTTACCAGGAACATTTGCATCTGATATGATACGCTTAATGGATTTCCACTTAGGATCTTGGTTTAGTCTAAAATGAATGTAATACTACAAAGCAAAGGATAAAACAATCATGAAATGTGTTCCTGGACTAATAAGATTCAAGTCGCAAACTTGCAAGTCTTGCTTGGGAGGCAACTTTCTACCCTCTCTCTAAAACTCTTGCCACAGCTTCTCCTCTTCAGCAGCATATTTGGCTACTCTAAAATGCTTAGAACGTTGCTTGATTCATTTTAGCCCTTGGAGCAACATGCAATAATATGATGAATAAATAAATAAAATTAATTTACTTGTTAGAAGAATTATTTAAAAAAGGATATACACATGAAAATAATGTGTATATATATAAGCTAAAAAAATAAAATAAAATAATTAATTAATTAAAAATATTATTTAAATTCCATTGACCAATAAAAGAATTAATAAACTTAAGTTGTTAGACAAGACATAAAATAAAATGAGAAATTAGGGAGAAAATGGTATGGTATAAAATATGCATACTTATTGCATAAGGGGGATGGTACATTGTACTTATGATGTTTACATGAAAAACCAAGTCCCAAATGTACTCAAATTTAAAATCGCCCCTTTGGAATTAAATCTCCATGCCATATGAGGATTAGGATGGGGACTCTAGATCAAGATCACAAACTACTAAGATAGCAACAAGGACCAAATGTACTCAAAGAACTACTCTTATCTTTATCCACACAAATCCCAATCCTATCCTAACTTGGCATCTCCATTTTACTCATTCTTAGGACCTGATTTCTTTTTTTTTTTCTCCTTCCTTCTTGTCGTCCCAAACCTCAACCATAGAGAAATGACACCCAAAGTGAAGCATACACATTAAATCATCAATAATTCACTCCATAAGGTATTATTCTACATCATATCTTCTTGTCTTTCGTTTCCTCTTCTTTTCATCCTCTTGATTGGATCATCTTTCCCCATCAACAAGTCTTGAATCTCTTGTTTATTTCAATTATTAATATAGATCTATAAATTAGTTCAAAAGGATCTAAGAAGCCTCTTCTAAAGCATACGTCATCAACGAGGCATTTTGGGCAATATAAGTGAAGTATAATGCCTTTCTTTCACTCTAATTCTTACTTTTTGTGTTCCAGCACTTAATAAAATGTAATAAGATGCTAAAAGTCTGAAAAAACACAAGAAATTGGATGAAACCGTGTCTACATAAGGGGAAATAATCAAATGTGCATACATGTTCATAAAATCAATGACTATGCATGTCATATGTTGGGTGTAATAATCAATATGGAAAAATAATGTAAATAGTGCATTATTTTCTGAAAAACCAGCAAGTTAGGTTGCTGGAAAAATCATGAATTTAGTTGCAAAAGATATCAATTTTAGGATATTACAAGAGAACACACAAATAAGACATGTATGCATAAACTAACTAGTGTATATGCATGATTAAGGGATGGTTGAGTGTAATTGCATGTGGAGTGATGTTTTCATGCATTTAAATGTCAAAAAATAGCAAGATTGTTCACTGGAAATTAATGATTAAACATGCCTAAGAGTTTAAAAACGGGTGTGATGCTATATTATGCATCAAATAAAGGAAATATACATGTAAGTTATGAAAAAGGGCTATGATTTCATGCATTCAATATATGTTGGTCATGGTTGACTATTTAATGACATTAAAAGGATTTACAATGATCTAAAAAGTATTTGGAGGGTGAATATTCATAGTAGAAAAAAAGTTGGGTTTAGTCCAACAATCGAATAAGGGCATAGTGTGCATAGAATGCATTGAAGGAGCGAATAGTGCACTGTTTGTTATATTTGATAAAAAATTATTAAATTTATAATTTACAAATATTAGATGATGTTCAACTACTAAAAATAATTATTTTAAACATTTTAGATTGAAAACTCATGACATTTTAGACTACAGTGCACGAAGAAAAGAATTTTAAGATTCGCACTAATAAGGTGGAAGTGATTACCTTACTATCCCATATTATTTGAGTTTTAAATATAGAATGTGATTGTTTGTTATTTGAATTAGTTCTTAGGGGCATGTTAGTATGTGATTATTAATTGTTTGGATTTGGTGAATGTCATGTATGTATGATTTATGATGAATAGCATGTTGTAGGACGCTATGGATGAGGAATATTATTTTTATAAATTATCTTGTATAAATTATATGTTAAGTAGCATGTTATGCGATTCTATGTGTGATGGGTTTCATGTGTAAGTTCATGTTTGAATTATAAGATTGTTAACATGCTGAAATTTGGAAACTCAATGTCGCTGGAAGATTATGATGTAAGCAAGAGCTAAACCACGTACCGACATAGCAGGTCCATAGCTAATCATTGTGGGTGTTCTTAGAGATATGAAATGATTTCTACTATGAAGCATGGAACAGTGGGTGTGTCCCTAATTCTGAATATTGGATGATGGGTGTGCTCCTAAACTCCTTATGATTTAGCGCATTTCACTACTAAAATTGGATGTGATTATGAGATGAGAACATCGAGGATGACCCTTTTAGTCTGAATGACAACTGAAAAACAATTGAATTAATTGAATTATCTAATGGTTGATAAGTGTATGCATATTCTACATTTTGGCTTAGATAATATTTGAAATGTATTGTGTATAATCTATGGGCTTTTTGAGCTCAACCCACTTCTTATTTTTCAAGTAACTAGTGAAGGTGCTCATGCTGATGAATATGGTGTAGTTATCATCTAATAGTAGTAGGCCTTACTGTTGAAGTCACTTTGGAATATATCATTAATTTATGGTTTGTAGTTTGAGCATATAGCCAACAGAGTTAGTTATTTTATTCCTTACTTTATTATTAATGTTACTTTGAACTGATATGTTATCCCAAATTTTTTATTGCTAATCTCATCTTATTTAATCATTTATATGATTTAGTGGGATGTGGCCTAGTGTGTTTAGGAGGTTATAATAATGTAATAGTATGCCTCGATTCTCAATTGAGACATGAAAGAATGAAAAATAAAATGTGTATGTTCATGTATGGGAAATTATCATGAAATTGTTTATGGTTTGGGAATCGGGATGTTACACAACACCATTAATAGCCATATATAATAGCTTTCAGGGCCACACCATCACTAAAAGTTTGTCAATTTAATCAAACATGCACTAGAACACCTCATCAAAAGTTGTTGGAGAAGGGCAATCTTCCGGATGAAAATAAAGGTGAATAATTTCATTTGTGTCAATGTAGAGATTGTCAATTCCAAGTTATTCGGGTTTGGTTTACTTGTATCTACAGGAATTTTAATTCCTATGATCTCCACCAGTTATTCTGCAATCACATCTACCACCACCATCAGATATTTCTCCGCTAACCATCTTAGAATGATGGAAGTCCCATCTGTGCTAATCTCAAACTCTCTCACATGTGCTTCCTCTCGCTTCCTACAGCCACTCACCTTCTTTGTCTCTAAAGGTCATCTTGTTTTTCTTCTCTTTCTCTCTTTTATCTCATATTCGTGTGCTTTGCAAAGAAGATTCAACAACAACATCTTGTGAAGAAGAAGAATAACAACTGATATTTTAATAAATATTTGTTAAAATATGGTATTTAAGAAAGTTTCAAGATTTAAACAAATATTATTGAAAATAATTTAAAAAATTGTTATTTTCTATAATTCGCTCAATGAGAAACCCATTTTTCAACTTTGATGGGCCACTAGAACCTAATTTGTTGCAAAGCTAAAAGCCCACTATAGTTGTTGTGTTGTATTTAGGGGTGTTCATTATTCTCGACGAACCCAAACTCTTTGGGTTAGTTTGAATCAGGCTATATTGGATACTTGGGTTGGGTTGGGTGAAGTTTTAAAGTATCCAATTTGAAGGATTTGGGTTAGGTTATATGTTGAATATTAAAAGAGGAAATTACAAAAATTAACAGTTTTTTAAAAATATTTTCAATAATATTTGTTGAAACCCCAAAACTTTCTTAGATACTATATTTTAACAAATATTTACTAAAATATCAATTGTTATTCTTCTTCTTCGCTAGGTGTTGCTACTCTTTTTCTTTGCAAGGTGCTTGAACTAGAAATAGAGAGAGAAGAAAAACAAGATAACCTTAGAGACAAAGAAGGCGAGCGGCAGCAGGAAGCGAGAGGAAGCACAGGTGAGCGAGATCGAGATCAACAGAGATGGGAGTTCCAACATTCTATCGATGGTTAGCAGAGAAGCATTTGATGGTGGTGGTAGATGTGATCGAGGAAGAACTAGTAAAGATTGAAGGAATTAAAATTGTTGTGGATACGAGTAAACCACACCCTAATAACTTGGAATTTGACAATCTATATCTCGACATGAAAGACATTATTCAACCTTGTTTTCATCCTTAATATCACCCTTGTCCAACAATTTTTGATGAGGTGTTCCAGTGCATGTTTATTACATGGATAAACTTTTTGTGATGGTGAGGCCCCAAAAGCTATTATATATGGCTATTGATGTCGTTGCTGCAAGGCTTAAAATGAATTAGCAGTGTTCTAGGCATTTTAGAGTAGCCAAAGATGCTGCTAAGCAGCTGCTGAAGATGAGAAGTGTTGGTAGGAGTTTGAGAGAGAGGATAGAAAGCTGCCTTCAAAGCAAGACTTGCAAGTTTGCGACTCGAATGTTATTAGTCTCAGAATAAGTTCATGGCTGTTTTATCCTTTGTTTTGCAGTACTACATTCATCTCAGACTAAACCGCGATCTTAGGTGGAAATCCATTAAGGTATCCTATCTAATGCAGATGTTCTTGGTGAGGACGAACACAAAATTATGTCATATATTCATCTTCAAATAAATCTTCTTGGTCATAATCCAAATATATGTCACTATCTATATGGTTTGGCTACTCACGAAGTGCATTACTAAATCATAAGAGAGATACGAGTTTGATTAGTTAACTAGTTTACTACAAATAGAGTAGGGTTCAACGGTAAAGGTCAAACAGAAACACAAGAGGAACGAAGGAGAAGATGCAATTGGGGTGTGAGGCAAGCGGTGCAAACAAAAAACATAGTGTGAATAGGTGTGGTGGTGGTGTAAACAACAACCTAAGTGTAACAATGGTGCAAGCATCAACACAATGGTTTTTACCGCATTGTTATATCATTGTTATACCAATGCTATACCATTGTTTATAAGCTAAATTGTAACACCTTGCCTATTGATGACCATCTCTAAGGTACAATGTCAATATTACCTTGTTCATCATTAAAAGTGACTTGATCAATTAATACAATATTTACTTACAATGGTTCATCAACATAAACTCACCATACATAGACGACTCGTTGAGATCATTTGGGGGATAGGGCATTATTAATTCTCTCTCTAGAGCCTATGTCACATAAAAACAAAGTCAACAAATAAAATGTCCATATATCAACTAAATGTGATAACATAAAACTTTAATTACTGTAACACCCACCTCTCATCCCTGGGCCCATGTCATTTGATGATATTTTCTCTTTTCTTGTGTTGCCCGGGAGGCGAGCTCGTGTGTCACACTAATCTCTTTCTTTTCTCTTCCCAAATCCTTGGAATTTTCTGAGTGACATTAACTCATGCGCATATTTCATAAAGATAAAATATTGAGAAACCTTTAGATAAAGCAATTCAATACCATTATTCAATTCGAAATTCCAAAGGTACATAGCCTTTGTATTTATTACAACGAAAATAACTTCAAAACTTAGATAGAGTAAATTGGGCCAACATGCCCTACAATTTAATAAGATCTCTAATGGAATAGTCTAAGTGACTTCCATGTAACCTTGATTTATTAATTCCCTGAAAGATTGGAAAAGGAGGGGTGAGCTCATATGTAATGCCCTGACCCTCAAATCACATCGCGTATGTCGCTGACTGGGCGTCATTGTCTCTCACCTCAAGATGAAATTATGTCAAACGATGCAATCACTCCCACTTTTAATATTTAGGAATTGGGACGTTACCTATGTTCTTTCGTTTCTCACACCATCTCAATGAAATATCAAAGTGGAAAAACATAAATAATATTATCATGCAAGATTTAAAATAGGGATGGCATGTTTAAAAACAAAAGCATGATTAAACTCAAAAGGAAATAAAATACTTAGACCTCGTGCTTGAGTTCAAATGAGTTAGATAACCAGTACTTGGCCCCATGGCCGAAGTCAATAATTAAAATAACCTAACATGAATTAAATTTGGGTCCCATACCCTACAAACTGGTGGACAACGAACACACTACTCCTACACAACTTCTACAGTGAGGTGTATTCATGACTACACAATGCAGCTCCTCACATGTCAACATAAGTTTCTTCAAGGGTTACCTGAAAACAAATTTGTGGGGGTGAGCTCAAGAGTCCAGTGGATCTTACTCAAAACATCTCGAGAATTATAATAGTCAAAATACAGAGATGTAAGCACTTACAATGCATTAAGTGTTTCAACGATTCAATTATTTAAGTTAACGTTAAGATCGAAAGGATTTCTTCCTCGGCATTCCAACTTAGGTTTGGAGTATTCAATGTAATGCCCACTCAGAAACCTATCTTGGGGTTGACGTCTCATTCGATCATCAGACCAGGGAGTGAAATCTCACTTAAACTCATAGTACCATTTCAATCAGAGACTCGCTTAAGGCTAGGAATACCCACGATGATGCCAGATCTGACCATAATATCCTCATCACCATGTTGGTACATGGTTTATTCACTTAATCGTCTTAAATTAGTAACCACAGACATTTTTGCAATTTCAGTATCCAATATAAATTGCAATGGATATAAATAAACAATTCATCATGCTTATAGTCACATCATACATACTATTCATTACATTGCATGCATAACATGGATTCTAAACTATAATAAACATTCATACAATGTATGGCATGCTATGAATCCACAAAAAGCCAACTAGATATTCATATGAGAGATACACATTCGTAGCAGGCTTCTAAACAATAAATAATGGTAAACACAAAATCATGTTTCATATTTAAACTAAAATAATACTAAAGAGTTTCAAGTAGTCACTTCCACTTGTTATTTTGATCCTCGCATTCTAATTCTTGCCTCGATGGTTCAGAATCCTTAAACTTTAAGAAATATAAACCATTCCTTAGCGTTTATTATATTTCTAGCTTTTACATTATCAATAAAATGATTCTCAAGTCAAATAGGTGTGTTAAGTGCAAAATAATGGTTATATGGTGTTCTATAACCTTTTAGTTTTGCAGTATAGGGCAGTACAGTGGTGATTGGGATTTTGTGCTTGAAAGGTCTGAAAAAATGGTTATTGTGTTACCGTGGTACTCCCAGCGTTACAACAGTAATGCAAGGTTATTCTTGCATGTGCAATGTACTAACTTGTGTAGCACCGCGGTATTCATTAGGTGTTTTGGGAAGTCACATTCTATGTGTGATTCTTTTTTCCCTCATGCCTGAGACTTCGACATGTCAAACTTAAGATTCAAAGATAGATATTTCAGCAGGTAGGAGTGTTTTATACCTCTCCATTAAGTCCCTCCTCTGTTAGTTTCTCCAGGATACCTTGCGCTCCTTCGATTCACTATTATGCCAAGAAAATGGTTATACCTTAGCTACAATGGAATGGTAATAGATAGCATGCGGTTTTGTATGAATAGGTGTCTTACCGTCGTATCACCGCTCTGCAAACACGTAGTTGTCCACTCCTCTTATAGCAGATGCACTTCTTCTTCTCACAACATTTGTGATGCTATCAAGAAAGGTTTGAATGGTAAAAACTGTTCTCTGATGTGTAAGGGAGGGAGAAGAGTTTACTTGCGTTGGCAAGTTTATGTTCTCAATGAGGGTTGCGCGACTGCAAGGTTTGAGTACAACGATTAGGGTTCTTTGTGCACATATATGTATATGGATATACACAGTTGAGAACTTCGAGTTTTAGGGTTTTTTGTGTAGGGTCGACACAGTCCCTCAATGACCTTCCATTTCTAGTTTTCAAGTGTAGCATTGCGGTTATTGGTGACAAGACCACAGTCTTAACGCTGCTTCTAATTGTAGGATTGTGATCCCACAACTTTGCCAAGATTCATGAGATTTTGATCGCAAGACCGTGGTCCTCCAAACCAGAACCGTGGTTCCACGACAAGCCCCATTTTCAATTGCAGGATCGCGGTCGTCAATACTAAAACTGCGGTCTTCATGCGAAGTTTCATGAAATTAGATGCAAGACCGCAATCCTTGTATTCAATACTGTGGTTCTAACCCTTTCTTTTAGTTTGGGTTATTACATCAAAGCCCATTGGATCATTCCAAATATTTAAATCATCATTTCAACATATAAGATATACATGTCAAGCACTTTCAAATGTTACATGATTCACAGTTGCAGTTGAGACCGAAAGGGGTTCATCTCATGTGTTTCGGGTCTAGGGAGAGAGATCACTCCAAAAACTCAAACCCTTACTAGTGAAGTGGGATCAGTCTAGAAGCCTAATTCATTTTGGGGTTAATCCTAATGCCTAATTCCAAATCAAAGGTCTGGTATGCTAGGTTTAGTGTTGGAACACACATGAAGAAATCTTTCCTTGCGCTAGTATGTGGTTAGAATCTTCATTAATCTTTTGTTAGGTATAAAGCATAGAATCATGTATGTACGCTAGATATAAACATGAATTTAAGCATGTAAGCATAGTAACATTATAACATGAAACATAACATCATAGATCATACATCCTTATTCATGTGAGCCGAAGCATGCATATTCTATATGGCATGTACAATGGTGGAACATAGATATTCAATGCATAACACACATGCAAACCTTATTTAAATTGAGATAATAAATTAAAATAAAAAATCATCTCCACCTTAATACGCTTAGTCCGTTGATCTAAAAAATCTAAGTCTTTTGCTTTGTCAACCTTGAAATTTAAGACTAATGGGTTATTAACACATTTTTCACATTCCTAAATCATAATCTAATGGTCTTTTATCATATATAGCCCATTATAAGCGAGAACATCACCCTAGATAATCCTAAGTTGGGTTTCAAGTCTGTGTACCATGGTAGAGGAATAGGTCACCGCGTTAGAAATTGTGTAGGGGGGCAAATAGTGTCCTCGGGTTGTTACTACAATAACTCGAGACAATTTTATTGTATTGTTGCAATCACAAGTGAAAAAGTAGAATTTTGGTCCACTACCACGGTAGTCACTGCATTACCGCAATAGCATATTGCACTATCGAGGCCCCTCCCCTAGGCAGAAGGGCAGCCTGACCGGTATAGTGACCTAACAAACCTACTTACTAAGTCAAGTTCATCCAATCACTATTAAGCCTTTCAAATTTTGACAATAAGCGACATCAAAATAATTTATGGATTCAATTTGTGAAGTGCGAAAGTAAACAAACATTACATTTAAAACCAAGAGTTGTCATTTATATGTTACATATTGTCTCATTTCAAAAATACATAGTTGACCATTATTTACATATACAGAAATGACCAACCTATAACAAAAACCAAGAAAAGGAAAGGAACCCCAAGGAAAACTAGAATATCACCATGCCTTTCCCTTTGTTAGCCACTGATGGACCTAAAATGTTAGTAGAATAGTGAGCCTAAATTTCAACATGGCTCAGTGAGTAGTAAAACTAGTATGTCTTGTATAAGGAACATTCCAAAGACAATGCATATATGCATAAACAATTGTGATGAAATAGTTCTTGAAAGCATGGCATAGAGTAAAATTGATTATAAATAATGCAACAATTAAAAAAGAATAGTTTAAATTCATGCTAGTTAAAAACTATATCTAGACTAAGGTTTCAAATCCTCAAATCTAACCCTATGGTTATCAATTAAGCGGGTCGTAAGTTAGACATACTAGCCACTCAAGCAAGTCATGAGCTAGGTGTATTTCTCGAATACCCTAACCCCATGTTTGGTCCTCAAGTGTCGTCACTTGAGTGGGTCAGAAGCTAGGCACATTGATCATATGCCCTAACCCTTGCTTGGACCTTGAATCTAATCTCAATCACATCTTATACTCTGACCTCGCGCTCGAACCTCAAGCCTATAGTCTCATATATATATAT
>JAJIYU010009761.1:0-16695 GCA_030144865.1 Tinospora cordifolia | reverse complement strand
CCTAGATGCACACCAATTACTACCTAGACTATGTGAACATTGAAACATGATTAAAGGGTACTGAATTATGATATCAACCCATTATAGGTTGAAGATTCGAATCATCGGAACAAGACTAGAATAAACAGAGCATAACAACAGGTGAAATTGATTATTTGCTCCCTAATATTATTTAAATTTTAATACTAAACAGGTGGTGTGTTTACATTTATTGAATGCCTATAAACATGCTAAGATGTTGTTTAAATGATTGTGAATGGCATGAATGCATGAATGCTAGAAAAACATGAGTTATATGTGTATGTTCGATGTTCAAAATGTTTTATAATATGAGATGATAGTTGCTTTACTTATGTTTTTATGAGATGAGCAACATGATTACTTTATTGTGCAATGATGCGTTATACATGATAAATATGTTTGTTATGAGATGTTCATTGATGCAGAAACAAAGATAAATTAAGAATTGAACCAAATACTGTCATAGTGGTCGATGGGGGATCATTGTGGGTGTTCTCGTGATAAGGAATAATGGGTTTGCCCCTAGTTCTCGATGATAGAACTATGGGTGTGACCCTAGTTCTTTGGTGATGGAGCGATGGATGTGACTCCAGTTCTTGGGTTGGGTAATGGGTGTGTGTTAGTTGTATAACAGATTAACATTATTGTGGGTAATTTAAATGTATTTTATAGAAGTTTAGTAGGAAATTAAATATATTTGTGCATATTTAGCTACATGAGCATTTATGATGTAAATTGCATGTTTAATTACATTTGAAAATATTTAAGTGTTTTTTATGACATTTTTATGAGAATATGATGTCTAAGGAAGGTTTTGAGTATTTGTGCAGGTCAGGAATGAAGAGAGATGTGATTATAGCATAGAGAAGCAAAGAAAGGCTAAAAACATGAAGGAACAATTAATTACCGCGGTAGGTGAGCAAATGACTGAGATAATTGGAAGAAAATCCAAGAAAATGCAAAGGAACGATTATCACACTGGTTACCGTGGTAATTGTCCTAGTGACCGCAATAACCAGAAAGAAATTTTTGGAATAGATGAATGATCAAGGTCAATGACTGCAATCACCAGAATTAGAATTTTGGGTTTTATGGTGTACCATGATTACCGCGGTCAGTGACTACGGTACTGCAATTAGTTTTTATGATTGTATGTTTTTTATATGAGTTTTAGGGTTTTTAAGTTTTCTACTATATATAGGATGATGTATTAGGTTTTAAAAAGAGTTTTTAATTTGAAAATGGTTGACTTTGACAACCAAGAGAAGAAGAATAGCAAAAACATATAAGAATTAAAGATAAAAGGTCAAGGCTTGAGTATGTTTTGTATTCTCTATCCTTTGATGTTTGAACTTAATTCTATGTCTAGCTAGTTTAATTTTAAGTCTAGGATGTAAGGAACCTGAGATTCAGTGTTCCAATTAATTGATTTTGATGTTTTGTTTTATATTTTAGGCGCTAAATGCTTATTGTTTATTGGCCATAAACAATATAATCACAAATTGTTAAACTAACTCGAGGGAAAGGTTTAATGGTTGAAAAATTATAATATAGACCTAGATCAATTGATTTATAGAGAGGTTGTCGATTGTTTAGGAGGTTGCACGTGATCACAGCGTGTAAAACATTATATTGTGAACTGTGCACCACGAGAGATGGTATTAGGGAATAAGACTAATAAGTGTTGAGGTGCCTCGGGAGAGGGCTTTGATGATAAGTGTTGGGACCTATATAACTAGGAGTTTAATTAATTAAAATATGAATTGAAAGTGAGAACAAGAGATTTTACTATCCTAGATAATTAATCAAAACAATTTTCAAAACAAGATTTCAGTGATTGTAATTATTTTCCATTTAAATTAGGTTTATAACAATTCTAATTTGAAAAGGAGCCTTAATAAAGTGAATACTCATATTAGATTGGGTTTTAAGATAGTTAACTAGTATCCATTCCCTGAGGACGATACTCAGTCTCTACCATATATTATTATTATGATCCTATATACTTGCGGGATGTCAACAAGTTTTTGGCACCGTCGTCGGGGAACAGTGTTAAATATCTTAGAACCAATTGAACTTGGTTTAGTTTTAATTATAGCAATTTTTATTTCTTATTTTGATTTAGTTTATTTTATCTTTAACTTCATTAAATACACTTGATCTTGTGTTTTCTTGTGGTGTTTCAGGTTTTGAATGAGTAGAGAATCTTTTGGAGTGCATGATCCAGATTTGTTCAAGACAATTAAACAAATCTAGTTAGAAGCTAAAGGACGTGCGTCAACTATGGCTGAAAGTGGAAGTTCTAGTGTTGGAAACAATAGAGAAGCACAGTTGCTGGATTTCTTCAAACTCATATTAAGCAAGAACTATTCCGGGATAGTCGGGGTTCCTATTAATGCTAATAACTTCGAGTTGAAGTCTTCTTGATCACAATGGTGTAACAACAACAATTTGGGGGTTCGGCAACAGAAGATCTTATGACACACCTCAACTCTTTCATAAAAATTTGTGACACAGTCAAGATGAACGGGGTGACGGAAGATCAGTTATGATTGAGGCTTCTCTCTTTCTCTCTAAGGGATAAAGCTAAGAATTGGTTACAAACGTTACCTCTTGATAGCATCACCACATGGGAACACATGGGTCAAAAATTCCTTCAGAAGTATGTTACTCCCGCTAAGGTTCGTCAAATGTGAGGTGAAAATAGTTAGTTCAAGCAATCTGATTTCGAGTCTCTCTATGAAGCTTGGGAGAGATTTAAGGGCTTATTGAGACAATGCTCACAGCATGGATATCTCCCATCGCTTCAATTTTAGAGGTTTTACAGTGGACTTACACCACCTACTAGAGCCTTGGTGGATTCTACGGCTAGAGGTTCTTTGATTGGCAAATCTACTACTGATTCCACCGAACTTATTGAAGATATGGCAGCAGATGCTTATGGCCATAGTACAGAATGAGGTTCAATAAAAAGGGTGAGAATACATGAGGTTGATGAGATAACTACCTTACATGCCCAAATTGCCTCCATGACTCATCAATTGAACTTAGTAGAAGAGAAGAGCGGCAGTGGTCAATTTTAAAAACAACAACATCATCCCATTCTTGTAATAGTAGAAGCTCACAAAGCACTTTTTACTGAAGAAGCCTCTACTAAACAGTTAAATGCTATGAATAGGTTCATCAATTATCAAGGTCAATTTCAAGGGTATAATGTTGCGAAATATTGTCATCTGAGAATTAGGAATCATGAAAACTTCTCATATTCTAACAATAGAAATGCTCAGCTACTTCCACCAGGTTTTGTGCCATAACAACCTTTACAAGAAAAGTCACCTTCCTTAGAAGACAAGTTGGATGAGATGATGACTATGCATGTTTGGTTCTTCAAGGAATTGACAGGGAGAGTGGACAAAAATGATAGCAGAGTCTCCGATATTGAAATTCAAATTAGAAATATAAATATTACAGTCAAAAGCTTAGAGACTCAAGTGAGGCAGCTAACACAGATAGTTTCAACCAGCATTGCAACTCATTCCCTAGTGACATTCAGATAAGTCCCAAGGAGAGTTGCAAGGCAGTGATGACTAGAAGTGGAAGAGAAGTTGCAAGTCCACCTCACATAGTTAGTCCATCTACTAAGATTGAAGAAACTGATGATTCTGAGAAGGATGTTCCAATTCCCTCAACTGAACAACCTAAACCTCAAAAGAAGACAACAATGAGACCTAGGGGGATCACAATTGAAGGGGGCAAATTCCTTGAACCTCCACCATTGCCATTCCCTCAGAAGTTTCAAAAAAAGAAGTTGGATGATCAATTTGCAAAATTTCTGGAGACGTTCAAGAAGATTCACATCAATATCCCTTTTGCAGAAGCCTTACAAAAAATGCCCAACCATGCCAAATTCATGAAGGAGATTATATCAAAGAAGAGGAAACTTGAAAACTTTGAGACAATGAAGCTGACTGAAGAATGCAGCGCAACCCTTTAGAGAAAACTTCCTCAGAAGTTAAAAGATCTAGGAAACTTTACCATTTCATGCAATATTGGGTTAGAAGACTTTGAGAGGGCACTTTGTGATTTGGGGGCAAGCATCAATGTTATGCCCATGTCAGTGTGTAAAAGTTTGGGAATGTCAGAGATTAAACCAACCACAGTTACTCTTCTGCTTGCTAACAGATCTCTCACTTATCCACCGGGTATAATTGAAGATGTTATGGTGAATGTGGATAAGTTTATATTTTCAATTGACTTTGTTGTCTTGGATATGGAAGAAGGTGGTGGGATTCCTTTGATTTTGAGTAGACCATTCCTTTCCACAGGCCATGCATTAATTGATGTACACGAGGGAGAGCTTACATTACGGATGAATGAAGAGCAAGTGGTATTCAATCCTTACAAGTCCACGCAATTTCCTAGTGACTCACATGAATGCAAATGGATTAAAGTACCAGACTCTTGCGTTATTGAAGTGGTTGATGGCTTGCACTCTAAAGATGAGATGGTTTGGTGTATTTCTCATTCTCTTACCCCTTCTCTAGCCATAACTGAAAATGAAAAATTGAATGTCCTAGCCCTTGAAGGCTCTTCACCTGAACCAACTACCATATATATACCTTTACCTAATCCTATTCAAGTTGAAATCTTACAAGATGTTCCTTAAAACCATTTCCTAACCATTTAAAGTATATCTATTTGGGTGAAGTTAAGGCACTTTCTATTATTATTTCCTCTTCCTTAACCTCTATTCAAGAAAAGAAATTGATAAGAGTGCTTAGAGAACATAATCCGCTATTGGGCGGACAATTGAAGACATACAGGGAATTAGTTCTGCTATTTGCATGGACAAGATATTAATGGAAGAAGGTCATAAACCTACAGCTAGGCATCAGCGGAGGCCTAACCCCATTATGAAGGAGGCGGTAAATAAGGAGGTAATGAAGTAGTTGAAGGCTGAAATTATTTATGCCATTTCAAATTCAGAGTGAGTGAGTCCTATCCATGTGGTACCGAAGAAGGGAGGAATTACTGTGGTCACAAATGATAAGGGAGAAAAAATTGCTTCTAGAATTACTACAGGGTGGAGAGTTTGCATAGATTACAAAAAATTGAATAAAGCCACCAAAAAAGATAACTTCCCTTTGCCATTTGTGGGTCAAATGCTGGATAAGATTGCTGCCTATGACTTCTTCTATTTTCTAGATGGGTATTCGGGATACAATCAGATTGTTATTGCTCTAGAAGACCAAGAGAAGACCAGTTTTACTTGCCCATATGGCACTTATGCATTTCAGAGGATGTCGTTTGGTTTTTGTAATGCTCATGTTACTTTTTAGAGATGTATGATGGTCATTTTTGCTGATATGATTGAAGACATTATGGAGGTATTTATGGATGATTTCTCTGTTTTCGGTGCAACTTTTGATGGTTGCCTCAACAACCTTGAAAGGGTGTTAGCACGTTGTGAAGAAAAGAATCTAGTGCTCAATTGGGAAAAATGCCACTTTATGGTTTGAGAAAGCATAATTTTGGGGCATCGAGTGTCCATTGAAGGACTAAAGGTGGACCGTGCCAAGATAGATGTGATTAAAAATATGAAACCATCTACTTCACTTCAGGAAGTCTATAGTTTCTTGGGTCACATGGGATTTTATCGTCGGTTTATAAAGAACCTTTCTCACATTACTCATCCCTTGTCCAACCTACTTGAGAAGGATGTTGATTGCAATTTCAATGATGACTGTTTGGAGGTTTTCATTACATTGAAGAAGGGACTCATATTCGCGCCCATTATGTCTACTCCGATTTGTGGAGAACCATTTGAGATTATATGTGATGCTAGTGACTATTTTGTTGGTGCTATTTTGGGATAGCGACAAGACAAAGCTTTCAGAGCAATATATTATGCTAGCAAGACTTTAGATGATGCCCAAAAGAATTATACCGCTGCAGAAAAAGAATTGCTAGTTGTTGTCTTTGCATGCGATAAATTTAGATCATACATTGTGGGATCTCATGTAACGTTGTTCATAGATCACGTTGCAATATGTCAGTTATTTGCTAAGAAAGATTCTAAGCCCTGCCTTATTCGCTGGATCCTTCTTCTTTAAGAGTTTGATATTGAGATACAAGATAAGAAGGGTACAGAGAATGTGGGAGCTGATCACTTATCTCGACTATCTAATGAGACCACCAATGATCCTATGAGTATATTTGAGTTCTTTCCTGATGAACATCTCTTGACTGTCATAAACCGATCACTATTGTATGTTGATTTTGCAAACTATAGAACTACTAACACAATTCCACCAGATTTATCTCATGGTTGACTCAAGCGCTTCATACATGAAGCTAAGTTTTATTTATGGGATGATTCATATCTCTACTTGAGGTGTGCTGATAAAGTTATTCACCAATGCATTTCTGAAGCTAAAATAATGAAAGTTCTTCGTGATTGTCATGCCTCTCCTTATAGCGGTCACTACAGTCAGCAACGAACTGCCCAGTGTGTTCTTGAGAGTGGGTTTTATTGGCCCACTATACTTAAAGATGCTTACTAATTTGTGAAGACATGTGAAGCTTGCCAAAAATAGGGTAACATCTTGAAGAGGAATAAAATGCTTCTTAATTCTTTCATAGAAGTCGAATTATTTGGTGTATGGGCTTTGACTTCATGGGACCCTTTCCACCATCTGATGGGAAGCAATATATATTATTGGTAGTTGATTATGTCTCCAAGTGGGTGGAGGTAGTTGGTACAACCAAGAATGATACCAAGGTTGTACTAAAGTTCATTTCTTGTAATATCTTCTCTTATTTTGGAACACCACGAGCAATTATGAGTGATGAAGGTACACATTTCTGCAATAGATTATTCAATAAGCTTCTCACTAAATATGGTGTGCACCAAAAAGTAGCCTTACCTTATCATCTTCAAACAAACGGGCAAGCTGAAGTGTCGAACTAAGAGATCAAAGCAATTTTACAGAAGATTGTTGGTACTAACTGCAAATATTAGGCACCGAAATTGGATGATGCATTATGGGCATATAGAGTAGCTTTCGAAAATCCCATTGGAATGTCTCCTTATCAGCCTCTATATGGCAAATCCTGTCACCTACCATGCAAGTTAGAACACCAAGCTTATTGGGCATAAAGAAGCTTAACTTTGATGCACAAGCTTGTGGTGAGAACCTTCTACTCCAGTTGGTGGAACTTGAAGAATTTTGGCGTGAAGCTTTAGAAAATAACACTATTTACAAGGAGAGAACCAAGAAATGGCATGACAACTGATTGAAAAGAAAGAGTTCAAACCGGGAAAATAAGTATTACTGTTTAATTCATAGTTGTGTTTGTTTCCTTGGTAAACTTAAGTTCTTGCTAGTAGGGTTTTTTTCTTGTTACATAGGTGTTCCCTTATGGTCCTGTTGAAGTTCAAAGTCTAGTGGATGGATCAATTCAAGGTTAATGGTCAAAGGTTGAAAATATTCTATGGAAGATCAAAGCAGACCATTGAGTTGATAGCATTCCAAAACTGAATCACTGTATCCACATCAAGCTAATGACGTTAAACAAAACATTGAGTGGGAGACAACCCATTGTTTAATTTCTGTTTAGGATGTACTCCATATAAAAAAGTGTGTGTTCTGGTAACCGAGGTCACTAAAACCAGTGTCCGAGGTCACTAGAACCAGTGTTTTTTGGCATTTAGGTTGCCGCGGTCGGTGATCGTGGTCACCAGATGACCTATCTTTTCTCCCTTTTTGCAAATACATGCAATTGCCATAGTCATTACATACTGACTGCGGTGATTTAAACAAAAAAAATTGCCATTTTTCCTCATTGCACGGTGGATTTTTTTGGGAATTTTCTTGCATTTTCGATCCTCTTGTGCGATTTTCTACATTCTAATCCAATAATGTAAGTTCTTTTGTTTATTTTTACGCTATTTTCTTTATTTAATCTTCTCCTTAGCTTAGTTTTATGAGTATTTGAGCATTTATAACAAGTTTCTCAATTTTTCTTCCTCTGCATGCCCAATTTTCAAATTCTTAGCATTACATATAGGGCAACCCTAAATTAGTGTGATGACCGTGTTTTTTATTCTTTGTCTATTCTATTAAGTAACTAGATGGATTTGGATGCTCCTATTGTATTGAATAGAATACTATGAAGTGTTTGCATTGCCCTATTTTTGTTTTTCTGATATTTGTTTGGGCTTTAATGAACTATGGACTTGCTGCATTTCATTAGGTTTAATTGAGCTAGTATGTTTATTATGCACTTTGCATTGGGTTGATGAATAATTTTTCTGTTTCTTACTTATTCAATTTGGTTTTCCTTGCCTACCGACATTGATAGCAGGCTGCCACGGATGAAACATCCTGCTTTTAAGGCTAGGCAAGCCTTTGTGCCTTTGACACTTGAGGATGGGCAACACTTTAGATCAGCAACTGCCAAACAAAGATATACAGTCATTTGAGATAACTACCATCTAATTCCAAAGAGAGGCATAATGTTGATGACTAAGGAGTGTAATTTGGGTATTGATTCAATAATAGCCTTCTGTCACTAGGAGAGGTTGATTTGTGCTCCAACCACTTCAGTAATCTTAGTGGTTCAAGAATTCTATGTGAATATTGCTGAGAGAGAAGGTTCTATGGTATGGGTTCAAGGAAAATGGGTCCCTTTCAATGCTGCAGCTATAAATGAAGTTTATGGACTTCGTAATGAGATCCCAGATGAGTATCCTACACACTTAGTAGAAATATTTAATGCAGATGATATACTCAAGACTCTTTGTGTGGATGGTGCCCCATGGACACGTTATAATGATAACCCGGTGAGCTTATCCAAGAACTACTTCACTATTGCTACCAAGGTATGACTTTGTCTAGTCTGTGCCAACCTTTTACCATCCTTGGCTATTAATGGGGTCACTATGGAGTGGGTTGTCCTTGTCTATTGCATTATGAAGGGTCTATCAATCAACAAAGGCTTTATAATTTCTAATTACATCCTGACAACCATAGATAGGACGAATGCTGGCTTGCCTCACTGCACATTGATCACAGAGTTGCGTAGAAGGGCAGGGGTCATTGGAAAAAGGGTGAGCCTATGCTCAAGATGAAAGATCACATTGTTGTTAAGATGTTCACCACCACCCCTGTCAAGAAAAGGAAGACTACCTCTGAACCATCTATTCCTGCTCCACCAGACCCTCCATTGTAGCTGTTGCCTCATCTTCTAGTGCCCAACCATCAGAGCTTAACACTGTTCTTCATAGTTTAGCATATATTACTCATTGGCTACACAAAGAGAATCCGGAGATGGTGCATGCTAACCACCCACCACGTTGCTTGGCCCCTTTTGGATCTTACGTGTTGTGATGCATTGGTACCATCCGCACTACTTGTAGATGGGGATGATGATGATGATTGCTGATGATAATGACTTCATTACCAAGGCGAAAGTTTTTGGGAACTGAGGCTATATTTATTATTTCATTTTGGATGTATTTATATTCGACTGCACTATTGTTACAAATACATATTGTGTTTGACTCTCTCTAGATGTTTTGTTTGCTTAGTCATTTTGTGAACTTCGAACTAACTTCTCTGCCATTTTTGTTATGCATATCTTTGATGTGTTTTCCTCTCCCATGTGTGTGTATAATTGTGTTCTTGAGGACAAGGCACATTATAAGTTTGGGGGTGCGCATTGAAGACTACATATCTTCAACATTTCAAGTTTATTTTTCTTTATTTTTTATTTTTATTTTTGGGTTATTTTCTCATTCATTTTTGTTTTTATATTGCATGTTTTAGGTATTCAGTTCATTATACTAGTTAGGACTGGGATCATGTAGTATGTGTCAATTGGGTTAGATTCAAATCATACAGTTGAGACCTTCACTAAGTGACCAATGAGATTTGAAGTTCCTATAGGGCAATGAGACAAAGAACTAGGCTATGTTCAAAAGTTTGCATGCTTGGTTTGTCTAAAATTTGACTTTGACGAGACCTTGTTATCTTAGGTAGATTGAGAATCTGAAATTAAGGAAAGTGGAAAGTGGAAACCAAACTACAAGTAGAACGAATTTTCCACGGACTCTTGAAATAATCAAATCTATCTTGAACATTGTTTAGGGAGAACTTTAGAAGGAAAATGACGTAGGCCATCTTTTTTTGAGCCTTAGCCTAAAGGCCGGTCCTAGAATTAATAACCCTTTGTAGCCAATTTTGAGCTTTAAATCCTATTTTCTTTCGATGAATGTGAACATTATATATGATTAACGTTCTAGCCTTTCATGTATATCTTTATTGGACCTATTTGTGTGCACTCGTGGTCGTAATAGTTCTAATGTTGATGATATGAAAAAGGAAGGGAGATTGATGTTGAGATATATGAGTTTTAGTTTTTATTTTGATGTTTTGTTTTTTTTAAAAAAAAAAATTATTTAGTATCTCAATATTGTCAATGAAGGTGGATCTTCCTACTTTTATATAGTGCACATAGATGAAAATTGATTGGAGTGTATGGAATGAAATGAGTTTGGGGAACTATGAAAGCAAGATTTTTAGCATGAACAAACAAAAACAAGGGATTGATCAAGAAAGGATCAAGTTACATCGAAAGAATCAAACAAAATAGGTTGTATTATTACACTTGAGTTAGAATTAAAAATCTTATTACACTTGTACCTTGAGCTAGGCCACGTCACAACCTAAAGAAAAGACCACTAATCCTAACAAGAGTTGGACCTGAGTAAAGGATAGATAGGGGAGAAAATTTAGAGAGTTTGTGTACTTAGGTAGTAGGAGATGAATTTTGCAAGTAGGATGGTAGTTGCAACACATTTACAAGGTCTAAGAGGACAAAGATACTGACGGATGAGAGGGTGAAGTTGAAGAAGAATAGAGGATGAGCTAAAAATCTAGACAACTTGAGCAACCTTAAGGACGTGTTAATGAGTTGTAAACTATAGGAATGGATGATTGATGTTACAATGATGAGTGAAGAAGAATTCAACTGTATATGGTATGATGCGTAGATTTAGAGTTTGAGTTATCATTTGGGGATGAACAATAGTCTAAGTTTGGGGGTATTTGTTAGTTGATAGAAAACTAACATTATCGTAGGTAATTTATACGTATTTTATAGAAGTTTAGTAGGAAATTAGATATATTTGTGCATATTTAGTTGCATGAGCATATGTAATGTAAATTGCATGTTTAATTGCATTTGAAAACATTTAAGTTTTGTTTATGACATTTTTATGAGAATATGATGTCTGGGGAGGGTTTTTAGTGTTTGAGTAGGTCAGGAATGAAACAGAGAGGTGATTACGGCACAGAGAAGCAAAGAAAGGCAGCAAACATGAAAGAACAACTAATTATCACGGTAGGTGAACGAATAATTGAGATAATTGAAAGAAAAGACAAATAAATGCAAAGGAATGATTATCACATTAGTTACACGGTAGTCGTCCCAGTGACCGCAATAACCAGAAGGAAATTTTTGGAACAGATGAATGACTAAGGTCAATGACTACGGTCATCAGAATTAGGATTTCAGGTTTTATGATGTGTACGGTGATTACCGCGGTACTATGGTTAGTTTTATGATTTTATGATTTTTACACGAGTTTTAGAGTTTTTAAGTTGTCTACTACATATAAGATGATGTGTTAGGTTTTAAAAGGAGTTTTTAGTTTGAAAATTGTTGACTTTGACAACTAAGAGAAGAAGAAGAGTGAAAACATAGAAGAATTGAAGATAAAAGGTCAAGGCTAGCTACTTTAATGTGTACGGTGATGTTTTGTATTCTTTATTCTTTGATGTTTGAACTTAATTTTATGTCTAGCTAGTTTAATTTTAAGTTAGGATGTAAATTTCTATTGTAGGAACTTGAGATTCAGTATTCCAATTAATTGATTTTGATGTTTTGTTTTATATTTTGGATGTTTAATGCTTATTATTTACCGGCCACAAATAGTATGATCATAAACTGTTTAACTAACTTTGAAGAGAGGTTTAATGGTTGAAAAATCATAATATAGACCTAGATCAATTGATTTACCGGGAGGTTGTCGATTGTTTAGGAGGTTGCACATGATTACAGTGTGCAAAACATTAGATTGTTAACTGTGTGCCTCGAGAGAGGGCATTAGGGAACAAGACTAATAGCTGTTAAGGTGCCTCAGTAGAGGGCTTTGATGACAAGTGCTAGAACCTACATAACTAGGAGTTTAATTAAATTAAAAATAAATTGAGGGTGAGAACAAAAGAGTTTACTATCCTAGATAATTAATCAAAACAGGTTTTAGAACAATATTTCAGTGATTGTAATTATTTTCAATTTAAATTAGGTTTATAACAATTCTAATTCAATTAGGTGCCTTAATAAAGTGAATACTGATATTAGATTGAGCTTTAAGATAGTTAACTAGTATCCATTCCCTAAGGACGATACTCGGTCTCTACCGTATATTATTATTGCAATCTCGTACACTTGCAGGATTGTCAACAGTCTGCCCCTGTCCCATTGGAATATGACATATAATGCATTTTCTTCATCTTTTCTTACATGATCATGATGAGAGAATACCAGGGTTAGGCTCTTCGATCAAATTAACAACTGATGAATGACTAAATGTTTGATAAATGATTCCATGTTCTATGTTTGATTTAGATAATGCTATTGATGTATTGTTTAAGATCCACTAGGCTCTCGAGCTCATCCTAACATTTTCATTTTAGGTGATCTTTCAGACACTTCGAGTTACAGTGCGACCATGTGTTGTTTAGATATTCACAGACTTCACTAGGGAAGTTGTGATTTGATTTGCTTTATTTCTATTTCTGAATATTAATCGAACTTGACAGATGACCCCTTTCTTTTTATTGGTTGTCTTAAGGTTTTTAGGAGTTGGTATTGGGCCACATGGGCCTGTTTTTAGACTATTACTTGAACATTTTATGTTTAGTTTTATTAAGTTTAATCCATAAGTTTTGATGAGATTTATCATGTTTTATCTCCTACTGATATATTTTGGTGTGTCTAAGAAATTGATGATTTATTTGTATGGGATCTGGTATGACCAAAAGATATTTAATGAGAATCAAATGTGAGAAAAATATCATCCCGGTTCTCGGCAGATGATATATATGTCGACATTTAATGACACATCTCTTCATACGTGACAGACATGAAAGAAACGAAGGATCAGGAACTGGGGTGTTACATTGCTTCCCCTTTGGGCCTAGCAAATATTTTTGGAGGGCTTAATTACCACAATGCTCTCGAGTCAGCACGTTGTCGTCACATGTGAAATGTAATATCAATATCATGACCAACTAAGAGGTAGAGCGTCACTTTAACTCTTCTTTCATTCTATTTTTTCACTGTCTCAACTCTATGAGACTTTTTGTATCATATTAGCTCATGTAGATTTCGTATAGAACACTCTAAAATCTTTAAATGAAATAAATCATTATCATTACTTGAAAATTAATTTCAATAATCAAGGGTACAAGGACCTTTTATTTCAATGAAACATCTTTGAAATAACAAAGGAAACTTGGGCCAACATGCCTGACTTAAAACAAAATTATGGATCTAGAAAAAAAAACCCTGAAAGTAATCCAAACAACTTCTGATCTTTAGTTTTTTTAAAATGTTAAAAAAAAGGGTGAGCTTAAGAACCGAGTGGATCATCACAAATATTTAAATCATTATTTCAATCAAATAAAACTTATATGTCAAACACTTTTATAGATTATATGATTTTTGAAAGTTGATGTTAAGATCGAAAGAAATCCATCTAAGTGTTCAAAAATTAAGGAGAAAGGTAATCCAAATGCCCAAACCCTTCATCGATGAAGTGGGGTCAATCCAAGTGCCCAATTCACAATTCGAGAAGTGGGTTCAATCCAAATGCTCAATTCCAATTTAGAAAATCAAAATAATCGAGAAGCCAAGTCTATGTTGGAACACTTATGATAAAATTCATTAGACACTGGTGCGTGGTTATAATCTTTATTAGTTTTTTTATTGCCAAATCACATTAATAACGGATTGACTCAGACGAATAAACATGTAAGCATCATAAGCATGGTAATCATCATTCATATCAATCTTAAGCATGGTATCACATGCATTACTCGTGCATCAACATTCATCAATCATACATCTCAAGGCATGCATAATCCATGGCATATTCCTAGACTAAGTAAGCATACATGCATATATTATTGAATCAAAATAATAAGTTAAAACTTAGAAATCATCTCCATCTTTGATGCTTAACTCCTTCCTATTCTTTATGGTGTTATTCCATGCTTTTTTTAGCCTTTAACCTTAAAGATCTAGATTCAATACAATTATTCTTTGTTATTCATGTGTTTCAAACACTCTTAAACTATATTCTAATGATTCCTATCTAAAATAACATTTAATTGTGCAAGAGAATCATGTTAGGTGAGTTTTATTATGGTTTTGGATATGTGTACCATAGTAGGAGAAAGAATTACCACCGCAATCAGCATGCAAAAGTGAAAAGCAAGAAGTGCAGGAGCACTACCCTGGTAGGATACCGCGGTAACTAGTGGGATTCACAGATGCAGGTTGCATTACCGCAGTAACTAGAGGATTTCTTAGAAAAACAGTGACATTATCGCGGTAAGCTACTATGGTAATGAGAGAAAAGTTTCAGAAATAGAGGAAGACGAAGGTATTATCGCAGTAACAATGATTATTACCTTGGTAACCAGTACGAAAACTGAATTTCTATGCATGTTTCTCTCAATCCTTGTTCTCCTATGACCTTGACATCCTAACACTCCGAACTCTACGTATGAATTATGCATTTGAGATTAGATAGGGTTGTTATACTTTCTTCGCTTTGTTGAATACTCCAATTTCTTTAAAAGAATGCCCAACAATATGTTTTCGCTACTGTGACACAATATTTTGGGTTTTCCTCCTTCGTGCTACTATGATTGTTGTGTGGAATGGCTAAGGAATAAGAGAGCGCCAAGAAGATAGCTAGGAGAGCAAGAAGAGAGGTGATTTGTACTTGCTTGAGTGGATAGAATGGGGTGCTCATATTGGGTTTATATAAAGTTCAATTAGGATGAGTTTAGGAAGTTCTTGAGGTTGTTTCTTTGGTAAAAATCTTTCCTAACTCTTTTCCCTTTTATTTTATTTTTTTGCTACCCACAAATATTAGCAAGAATCGATTTTAAAAGTTGCCCATGCATTAGAAACTTTATATAACCTTTTAGTGCAAATTTTATACTGTGGTAGTGAGAAGACATTACTGCATTAATTAGAACACAATGTTTTTGTTGGATTTTCTAGGAAAATTCGCACTATCGCTGTACGAGATTCCAATGCTGTGGTAACCAGTGACTTGATTATGTGCAAATTTTCGTGTTTTGTTCCCGTTTGCCTATCCTTTCATACATCGAATTACACATCTTTTGCACTATTATTTTCATGGTTTCCTCAAAATTTATTTTGTTTGAATTGTTTTATTTTACTTTATTTAGCTAAATTTTGGGGTATTACAGTACTGATAATGTATCATAAAATAACGCTAAAAATTGAAGAACTCAATCGAAAGATAATAACACAAGAGCAAAAATATTTCTTGAAAATTATTGTGTAATTGACCATTCTCACATCTACTATTTATAGACATACAAAATGCATAAGTTACAATACTTTAATGATAATAACAAATAATAATAATAGTAAATTAGAGAATTGTAACTTAGGGGTTATGGAATATGAATGATCATCTATTTGCAGTTGTAGAATTAAAAAACATGAGAGTTATGAACATAGCTGTAAAATATAAAATATGAGAGCTATAAATATCTACTATCTAATTATTATATAAAAAAAAATTAAGACAATACCACACTATCATAGCATGTTGGCATTGCAATGCCATCACTATGACCATCTCCTTGTTATCTTTCTTTTAATGGCTTGTTCCACTTTGGCCGAGTTTGGGACGTAGTTAAAGTTTTGTGGCTTGTTTTCTTCTTTCTTGTTGCTTCCTTGTACTTTAACCAAATTTTAGACGTTTTTCTCCTCATCAAACCCATAAAATTAAAGAAAAATGTATACATACACACTTGTAAAATGATCAGAAGTATAAAAATACATTTAATCATTAATTATATATAGTATCCCTAGTTATCCACAATTCTATATAAACATACAAATGCATGAAGTAATAAAAACATGCAACATAAATGCCTAAAATGGTCCTAATATCTAAAACATATAATACTAAATTAACAAATATGCTTAAACTTAATACTTCATGTGTCGCGAGCAAAGGGAACTAAACTACGTTTACATGAATGCATGACCTTATAAAATTACATTCTCATGCAACCAAAGATTTAGCTCAACTTATACTTTATATGACTTCCAATTTTGTAATCTCTTCACATTCACACCTAAAAAAACTCAAGTATCTCAATGTCTATATTTTCCACTCCATTCTTACCATGTCAATCTTTCATCCTTTGTCATATGCCCAAAGTTGCTTCTTCAAAACTGATCTCTAAATTTTGTATTAGCACCCATAATTTTATACACATCTTAACTCACAGCTAATTTAGATCGTATGACTGTTCGAATTATTAGGAC